>CAUYQG010098549.1:0-16322 GCA_963574415.1 Tarsius wallacei
ATGATTATATCATTAGATGCAGAAAAAGCTTTTGATAAAATCCAGCACCCCTTCTTGATAAAAATCCTCGAACATCTAGGCATACAGGGAACATTCCTCAAAATAGTAAAAGCCATCTATGAGAAACCCACAGCCAGCATACTCCTAAATGGACGAAAATTTGAACCATTTCCCCTGAAAACTGGAACGAGACAAGGATGCCCACTCTCACCTCTCCTGTTCAAGATAGTATTGGAAGTCCTGGCTAGAGCAATCAGAGAAGAGAAGGCAATCAGGGGTATCCAAATAGGAAAAGAGGACCTTAAGTTATCCCTCTTTGCAGACGACATGATTCTATACTTTGAAAACCCAAGAGAATCTGTCAAAAACCTCCTTGCACTGATAAAGGCCTTTGGCAAAATCTCAGGGTATAAAATCAATGTGCAAAAGACAGTCACATTTCTATATACCAACAATAAGCAAACAGAAACCCCCCAAAAAAGCACAATTCCATTCATAGTAGTCACAAAAAAAATGAAATACCTTGGCATTTTCCTAATCAGAGATGTGAAAGACCTTTACAACCAAAACTACAAAACAATGCTCAAAGAAATAAAACATCACACAAACAAATGGAAAAATATTCCATGCTCATGCATTAGAAGAATCAACATTGTTAAGATGTCCATCCTACCCAAGGCAATCTACAGATTTAACGCAATACCCATTAAATTACCAGCAGCATTCTTCTCAGACCTGGAAACAACAATACAGGAATTCATATGTAAACATAAACAACCACAAATAGTCAAAACAATCAGAAAAAAAAAAAGCCGGAAGTATCACATTACCAGATTTAAACTTTATTATAAAGCTACAATAATCAAAACAGCCTGGTGCCTGGTACTAAAACAAGAACAGGCTTATAGACCAATGAAACAGGATAGATTCCAGAAGCAAAACATCAATTTCTCAGCCAACTCATCTTCGACAAAGCCCCTACCACCAACCACTGGGGAGAGCAGAACCTATCCAGTAAATGGCCGACCACATGCAGAAGATTAAAACAGGACCCCTACCTATCACCATACACAAAAATCAACTCTAAATGGATTAAAGCTCTAACCGTAAAACCTCAAACTACAAAAACCTTAGAAAATGTAAGAGACACCCTTATGGAAATTAGAACTGGCAACCAATTCTTGATCAAAACCCCAAGTGACCATGCCATAAGAGATAAGATAGACAAGTGAGACCTCATCAAACTGAAAAGCTTCTCCAAAGCCAAAGAAACCATCAAGAGAGCAGGCAGACAGCCCACAGACTGGGAAAAAAATATTTGCCAACTGTATGTCTGACAAAGGTCTAACGTCTAGGATCACAGGATCTACACGGAACTCAAACATGCCAAAAAGAAAAAAAAACAGCCCCATTACAAGGTGGGCAAAACTCATGAACAGACACTTCTCAAAAGAAGACATACAAGCAGCCAACAGGTACATGAGAAAATGCTCAGCCTCACTACTCACCAAAAAATGCAAATTAAAACCACCTAACTCCAGTCAGGATGGCCACAATCAGTAACTCAAGAAACAATAGACGCTGGAGGGGATGGGGGGGGGAGGGGGGGAGGGAGGAAAGGGAACACTTCTACACTGTTGATGGGAGTATAAACTAATACAACCTCTGTGGAAAAGTTTGGCGATTCCTAAAAGATCTAAAAATCCACCTTCCATAACCCCACAATCCTACTGGGAATATACCTGGAGGAACACAAATCACTCTATGAAAAAGATACCTGCACATGTATGTTTATTGCAGCACTACTCACAATAGCAAAAGCATGGAAACAATTGTGTTGCCCATTGAAAGAGGACTGGATTTTAAAAATGTGGTACATATACATGATGGAATATTATGCTGTAATAAAGAAGGACAAAATTATGAACTTCACAGAAACTTGGATGGACTTAAGAGTCTATAATACCGAGTGATCTATCACAGAAACAAAAAACTGAGTATCACATGATCTCACTCTTTTTTTTTTGAGTTGGAGTCTCACTCTGTCGCCCAGACTGGAGTGCAGTGGCCGCTCCTGGCCACCGCAGCCTCAACCTGCTGGGTTCCGGCGATCCTTCCGCCTCAGCCTTCCAAGTAGCTGGAACTACAGGCGCGCGCTACCATGCCCGGCTGGTTTTTGATTTATTGTAGAGATGAGGTCTTGCCAAGTTGCCCAGGCAGGTCTCGAACCTGCGGGCTCAGGCAATCCACTAACCTCAGCCTCCCAAAGCGCAGGATTACAGGCTGAGCCACCGAGCCCGGCTTAAAAAGAGTTTTTGATAACAGAACTCATCTTCTGAGACTGCTAAGGTATAAACAAACTAAAAGGAACTTAAAAATTCAATTTTCCATAAGGATAAACATTCAACTTTATTATAATTCTAAACAAATACTCTTTTAACTTCTAAAGTTTACAGCATGAATTTTAACAAATATAAAAATAAAACAGAAGTAATCCATACAACACTCAAAAACTTTACTTTTAGAATTCTACCCTACAGAGATTTCTACAAGCCCAGAAAGATGTATGAGGTTATTATAAACTGAAAATAACCTATAATTCACTAAAAAATGGTTAAGTAAAATATAGCATCTATATACAACAGGGAATAAGAAGTATTTAGAATAATGTCAGTGATATGTATTTATTGACACTGAAAGATGTTTCTGATATGAACACTGAGTGAAACTAGCACTCATTGTTCAACAGGCACACTGTGACAGCACTTAAGAAAACATCATACCTACAGCTATACAATCACACAGGGAGATGTCTGAGAAGACACTGTGAATAAGTGTTTCTAAGTGTAGGATCTGGATGGATATTCTTTCTTTGTACATTTATATATTGCTTGCTGTGTGTGTGTATGTGTTTGAATGCCATATGTCACTGAAAACCAAAAACACCTGGAGAGTTTAAAAATGTATATATCGTTAGAGGCAAAGTCAAGAGAAATGAACATATATAGTACCTTAAACGGTTGGTGTAGGTATCAACGCAGGTCTTCATTTTGGCTAATAATGTACCAACAGACGTTTGACACTCTGACTGTTCTTCTTCCTCTTCCCCATTCTCTGTTGAAAGAGGCAACAGTAGAGGCACCATGGACGTACAAGAAGCAATGGCCCGAAGCAATTCCAGCAGAGCCCGATAGAGTGGCACGTGTCTCGCCATGTCCAGAACTATAAGGAGGGGGAAAAGCACAAGGTGAGAATGTGTGCAGTATAAAAGTCCATGGCAATGTAGCTTTTACCTGGATCCTAAGGTTACAGCTGAGCCTTGAACAACATGCGTTTGAGCTGCAAGGGCCCACACTTCCATGTAGAATTTCTCCTGCATCTGCCACCTGAGACAGCAAGACCAACCATCCTCTTCCTCCTTCTCTCTCCCCCACCCCCCAGCATGAAGACAAGGGGGATGAAGCCCTTCATGATGATCCACTTCCACTTAATGAGTGGCAAATACATTTTCTCTTTCTTATGATTTCCTTGGCAACATTTTCTTTTCTAGCTCACCTTATTATAAGAATACAGTATATAATACATATAATATACAAAATGCATGTCAAGAGACTGTTGATGTTATCAGTAAGGCTTCCAAGTCAACAGCAGGTTACTGGTAGTTAAGTTTTGGAAAAGTAACGTTCTATAGGGATTTTTGACTGTGTGGGGGGTTGGCACCACTAAACCCCCCGCCCCGTTGTTCAAGGGTCAAATTAATTAATTAGTACATAGACTAATGCAGCAGAAGCTTATGTGGCACCAATGTTCAAAGTATAATAATGGTCACTCTTGAAAACCAAAAAATGAATTAGATACTGAGTTGGAGAAAGAACAAGAAATGTTAACTAAATAGCTAGTTATATTATATAGAGAGATGATTAAAGAGTCACATAATATATTATAGCAATAAATACATTTATTAGTATAAAGTGAAAATATATTCTTAATTAAATTGTAACGATGAAGTCATTATATCTTACATAAAAAGAAAGACAGGACTGCAGTTTATCAAAAGTCTATTTCAACAAACCACCTTCCTTGGTAGCCAAAAAGAAAATGTTGATCATACTAACTTTCAATTACTAGCTGTAAGTCAAATGGAATTTTTTCTTTAAATTGCATATGTAAGAATGGGTTCATTACTCTAGGAGCATATATTGCTTCTAAGGCTTGTACGATGTTTTGTCAGTTTGCATGGCTGTATCACAACTGGAATTTACTTCTGTGAATTATGTGACATAAGGCCCTGACACCCTTTTCCCTTTTCCAATGCGTTACTGAACAACAACCATTCTACAAGAAGAGGACCCAAAGAAAACCCAGAATTATCTTTTGGAGGGCAGGCCCCTTGTACTACAGACTTCCCCAACTTGGTTAGTGTTCTAGGAACTCATCAGCATCATTGTACCAGCTAGCATTGCTATGAGAGGCTGCATTCAACTTCAGTGATTTTCTTTTTTTTTGGGAGATTCTTTCAACACACTTGCCCGGTTCATGGTGGGGGGGATTTACAAGTACCCTGACGAAACCACGCTGAGTGTTTGGCAGTTTTTGACTAAAAACAGTATGACCCTTGTACCCCACCCTCCCTGTTCACCCGATCTCATGCCTAGCAACTCTCTTTGTTTCCCCAGATGAAAAAAGTCCTCAAAGGGAAATGTTTTGCCGATGTGGAAGAGGTGAAACAAAAAAGCAGCAGAAGCACTGAAAAGCATCAAAATCGACGAGTTAGAAAGTTTCTGAACAGTGGAAAAGATGTCTTGACAGGGGCACTGCGTCACGGAGAGGACTGTGAAGGGGACTGAAGTTTGAGCCTGAAAGGGTCACAGAGAGAAGCACATGAGGCCGTACACTTAGGTGTGTGCTGGATTTTTAAAACATGAGATGCTCAGCAGGGTCTAACCTCCTCTTTCCACCAATTACAAGGTACGTGGTTTTTGCTTTTGAGAAATTAACAGATGCAAAGTATCCCACTGTAAGAACAGAGCATGCTTAGCTAGTAAGAGAGCTTGAAAAATTGCACAAAGCTTATGAGGACCCAATCTTCTTCCTTGCCGGCACGAGAGTGAGGAGCTTCACAGATCTGCTCTCCGGAGAGACTGGTCAATATTCTTCAAAGGCAAAGCAACTTAAAGTCTCTGGAAATGGTGCTAAGCGCATACAGCAAGTGAAGAAATATTTACTAAAGAAAATCTAAAACTCAGAAAAGCAAAAGCCTATGGTATCTGAACCAAGATGCTGATCCATGCCTCCCCACGCTGAGCTCAGGGGGAAAGAAAATCCACTCCAGCCTGTTCCAGCCAGGAACCCAGGGCCCCTCTCCCCAGAGCTTCAAGGTGGGCGCTGCTGTGGCTAAGGTGGAGCCGAGCATGGCTGAGAAGACAACACTTCCTTCTCCTACTCAGTCCCCTCTCGTGGGACAGAGGATCTGAATAGGTATTTCTCCGGAAAAGATACACAAAGAGCCAGTGAGCATAGGAAAAGATGCTTGGCATCATTAGCAGGGAAATGCAAAGCAAAACCACAGTGAAACACCATCTCACACTCACTAAGATGGTTGAAATTTAAAAAGTCAGATTGGCTAGGTGCGGTGTCTCAGGCCTCTAATCTCAGCACTTTGGGTCGCCAAGGAGAGAGAATTGCTTGAGCCCAAGAGTTCAAGACCAGCCTGGGCAACATAGAAAGACTCTGTCTCTACAAAAAAAAAAAAAAAAAAAGGAAAAGAAAAGAAAAAAAAGTCAGGTAATAACTTAGAGTTATCATGTGACCCAACAATTCCACTCCTATGTACGTGTCCAAAGGAACTAAAAGCAGGAACATCAATAGATATTTGTATGCCAATGTTCACAGACACATTTTTATAATAGCCACAGTACAGACAACTTAAGTGTCCATCAAACTGACAGAAATGCGGTATGTATCCATATAATGGAATATTATTCAGTCCTAAAAAGTTATTAGGCACAGATACATGCAACAACACTGGAGAACCCTGAACACATGCGAGTGAAAAAAGACAATAAGATCACATATTATACGATTCCATTTATACAAAATGCTCAGAAAGGACAATTCTACACAGACAGAAAGTAGACCACTGGCTGCTCAGGGCTGGGGGGCAGAAGCTTAAGGGTATGGAGGTTCTTCCTGAGGTGATAAAAAGGGTTCTAAAATAAACTGTGTGCCAGCTGTACGCAACTGAGAATATGATAAAAATCAAGGAATTGTATACTTTAAATGGGTGAATTGTAGGATATATACACTGTCTCTCATTAAAGCTGTCACTAATTTTTTTTTCTTTTTAGTTAAGCACTCATTCACATACGTTTGCTCCTTTCAATACTAGAGTATTTATTTTCTTCAACTGCTTTTATAGCACTACACTGTATGTGAGTAAAAGCAAATAAGTTTTAAAAACATTTTACAAACGTGTTTAATTTTCAAATATATGAAAACAGAGACATGAATGCACAATCATACAGCCTCTTTCAATCTGGGATTGGCGAAAGAATGAAGCCTTAGGAAAGTCTTCCCTATTCCACAGAAGTTTCGAATGGTTTCCATTTCTACATGTAAGTAGTTGAAAGATTAAAACTGATGGTGATTAAATGTGGCCAGTAAGCCAAAGATTTCCACCTGCACTGCTTTACAAGCTCTTTTAGACAAGTCACGCACATACCTCTCTTGTCAAGCCTCTGCCATGTAGCACACGAGAGAGAAAAAGAACAGCACAACTGCCCCAATCAAAACTCCAGCAAGTTACTTTGTGGCTACCGATCAAGTGATTAAGGTCATACAGAAAGGCAAAATACCTAGAATAGCCAACACAATACTGAAGAACAATGAAGTCAGAGGACTGATACAATGTAACTATAAAGTTATAACAATTAGGACGTGGTACTAGCGAAAGAACAGACAAGTAGACTAATGGAACAAAGTGTGGGGGGGGGGTACCTGTACATGAATGTTTATAGTAGTTTTATTCTTAACTGCCCCAAACTGGAATCAATCATGATGTCCTTCAAAAGATAAATGGATAAACAAATTTGTAAGTTGATAAATTCAATAATAAAAAGAAATGAGCCTTCAAGCCATGAAAACACACAGAGGAAAGTTAAATGTATATACTAAATCGAAGAAGCCAATCTGAAAAGGCTGCATAGTGCATGATTCCCACCATGTGACCTTGACAGTAGGAGGAACAGTGGTACCAGAGGTTTGAGGGCAGGGGAGGGATGAAAAGGATACCAGGGCGGGGAGGACTTCGGCATGTCCCTTAATGGTGCAGTACAGGACACCGTGCATTTGTCAAACCCACAGAACTGTATAACACAGAGCAAACCCTAATTTAAACTATAAATTTTAGCTAAAAATAACATATCACTACAAGTCCATCAAGTATAACACATGTGCCACACTAATGCAAGCCGCGAATAAGAGAAACTAGGGGTGGGAACTGTGTCTATGGGAATTTGTGCCATCGGCTCGATTTCCTATAAATCTAAAAGTGCTTTAAAAAATAAACTTCATTAATTAAAAACCTGTATGAAGTAAAATTATAGTTTTGAGAGAAAATTATATAAGAACACAAGCAATACAAGAGGATATGCTGATTTTTTAAAAAGTTAAATGGCTGTGACATTATCAAGTGCAAGAAAAAACACAAAATTACAAACCTCCTCTAGATTATACAAATAACGATGAGGACAGTCTAAATTCAGTAAGGAAAGAGGGGGTTACCACAAATCTGCAAGCACACATGTTTACTAACTTCAAATTTTTAAAATTTGGAGATAATTAATGCTTCATACAAACACAAAAGATAATCCCAGAAATGACTAAAAAAAGACTGATTTTTAAAAAAAGACTAGATTACAATTTATGACTGAAAAAGTCTAAATAAAATATTAATAACATTGGTTGGGTGTGGTGGCTCAAGCCTGTGATCCCAGCACTCTGGAAGGCCGAGGTGAGAGAACTGCCTGAGCCCAGGGATTTGAGACCAGCCTGGGCAACTTGGTGAGACCTCGTTTCTACAATATATCAAAAAAATAGCCAGGTGTGGTAGTGTGCACCTGTAGTTCTGGCTACTGGGAAGGTTGAGGCAGAAGGATGGCAAGAGCCCAGCAGGTAGATGCAGGGGTGCTGTGAGCATGCCACTGCACTCCAGTCTGGACAACAAAGTGAGACTGACTCAAAAAAATAATAAAAAAAGTACATTAAATTATTACAAATTTAATAATTAACAAATATTAATTAGAAAGTATAATACTCTCAAGTCAATTTATAAAGCATGAGGTATTATATTAAAAGAGCCACAGCATATGGGTACATTCTACTCACATGAAAGTATATGGGTACAGAAAAATAAGATAGCTCTTCTATAGTAAATGAAACATGGTATTTCCTTTTATTCTGAGCTGGCAGTGGGAGAGGCCAACCGAGAAGCTTGTGTTATACAAACAGAAAATCCTCTGTTCATCAGGAAGGATGGAGACAAAGCCATGGAAACAGGTAATTAGCACTGGCCAATAAGATTGGGAATAGTCCAAACAATGTGAGAAATAAAACTGTGTGTCTGGTTTACAAAGAACTTTAAATAAGTTTCATTACAGAGTCACTTCTTAAAATGTCTCGAAATAGCAAGTTTCTGCATTTTAAACTAAAAATATCAAGTTTTAGGTCAGGCATGGTGGCTCATGCCTATAATTCTAGCCCTTTGGAAGGCCGAGGTTAAGAGGATTGCCTGAGCCCACAGGTTTGAGACCAGCCTGGGTAACTTGGCGAGACCTCATCTCTACAATAAATCAAGAAAAATTAGCTGGGTGTGGTAGTGCACACCTGTAGTTCCAGCTACTTGGAAAGCTGAGGTGAAGGATTGCCTGAGCCCAGCAGGTCAAGGTTGTCATGGCCATGAGCATACCACTGCATTCCAGCCTGGGTGACAGAGTGAGACTCTGACTCAAAAAAAACAAAAAAAAAAAAATCAAGTTTTTGTATTTAGGCATTTTTCTTCACAACAATTAGTTACATAAACAAGTATGTTCATCTGTAAGTTAAATTCAATATATTAGCACAAGATTTTAGGGTATCTGGCAAAATGCTTATGTCTAGAAACTAGTGCATGACTATATCTAATTTTAGATTACTAGTGTTTTGTCTTAAAGATTCTGAATTCTCCCAAAGAAGGGAACTCGGAAAACTTAGGGAGAGTTAAGCTATGCTCTCCTCTTACGACATGTACTTTTAAATGAATGTGTATGGATAGTCAGTGAGCACCCACATGAGTGGACAAATTTCACAAACCCTTGATGAAACTTGCTTGCTGGAGTACAAAACAGCACACCAGCTGTTTCTCTCTTGAATCCCTTAATTCTGTTTCATTGGGAACCCCTGGGTATCTTTCAGTGTAGCTCCTTGCCACACTTCTGTTGTGCCTGCCTGACACTGTCATGCACTGCCGTGTCTGCAAGTGGGCCTAGCAGCTCCTTTCCTCGGCAAGTGCCAAGTGCATGTGGAATCGGTGTCACAGCTTACCACTACCCAAGCAAAGACACTTTCCTTCCAACCCTCAGAAGTGCCTGGTTACTGAATTACACAAGGTGTGCAGACTAGCTTGGAAACATCTGCAACGGTTACAGATGCAGGTGTGGGATATTATTAGAATTATGACAATAAGTAAATTTTTTCCCATTTTTAAAGTAGTGGCTCACACTAGGTAGAGGAATAACATGTTTCTGCACTTAGAACTACAACATTTCAAAGGGGGAAATATCTTCAAACAGCTGAAAAGAAACAAAACAGTGCCAAGATTCAGCAAAAAGAAAATACATAAGAAATAACCATAAGCATCAGCATTTATTTTGCAAAATATTTGATTCAGTATATATAAAAAGCTAAAAATAAGTCTGAACTAAAAATGGGAGCTAGTTCTTATCTGTAGAGGCTATTAATATATACCAAATAGTTACAGTGAAATTGACCACGGATTACAAATAGAGAAGACCCAGCCCCTCAGGAGATACTGAAAATATTTGCCATCTTAGATATGAAGCTTGTTCAGGTTTTTTTCACTTCTTTTTCTCTGAGTGTAAATAGAAGCTAAGTTCACCATGAAGACAAAAGGTTCGTTCGTCACCACTATATTTTCATTTGATAACAAAGTATTCCTCATGAATTTCCCTTTTAATTATCTTAAAACTCCAATATTTAGTAACTCCATTATTTTAAGCTAAAATATGTGATGGTGTTTAATCAGGGAAAATAAGTATTTTATTAAGATATACATGTATAAACACACATACATATATACACACATACATGAATATATGTATGTATATAAGTATACATACATACATACATATACTCAGCTACAATTTCAATGTTTTTTCAAAATATAAGCAAAGTAGAATTAATTTCAGTGCTAGAATATTCTAAAGATAATGATACAATAACCACCTAATCTTCAAAGGAAAAATTATCTTAAATCCCCAGTCTCTCGAATCCCCAAAAATGGTTGCTTTAAAAAGAGGCCAATGTTCCAAACTCATCAAATTGTCTACGTAAGCATGCACATCATTTTGGCATATCAATCATATCACAACAAAGCTGTAAGAAAAATTCCTATACTTACGGGTAAATGATCATTATACTTATCTGACCAACTGCAGTTTACATTACATTTTAGCTTAGTTAGATATATATGGAGGCTTTTAAAAATAAAGTTACAGCTACTAGATATAAAATATGTAAATAGCAGCATCTACCATCTATATTTTCATTTTATTTTTTTATTATCCTGTCCAACTGTTAAATAATAAGATTTAAAATTCTATTAAAATACATCCATTTTTATCATCTTCCTGCATGTTCACAGACTAAGCAGAATTGAACACTAAAAATTATGCAGGAAATGTAACAGGTACATTTCCTAGTTCCCTACGTAGCTCAAAGCTACCTTTCCTGGGGATTTGTTTACAGTTGTTTTCTTTTTCTCTAGATAAAGAGATATTCTGGGAAAACGGGTACTTCTTTCATCATGATAGCAAAAGATGTAAATAAGCAAGAGAGAAAGAAGAAAAAGAAGAATCTATCTTGACCATGCTAGGCATAATTGGAACAGTACTTAACCTCTTGGTGATTGTTTTTATGTATTTCTACACCATACTCTGATGGTCTCTTTCAAGGGACTGCATTCAGGGCAAAGCCTGGCGCTAACAATGATGATTTCTAAGACGGTCCTTTAGAAAATCAAACCACTCTGAGATACCACCTAACTCCAGTCAGAATGGTCATTATCAATAACTCAAAAAGTAACAGTTGCTGGAGAGGGTGTGGTGAAAAGGGAACACTTCTACAAAGACTATTTTAAAGGGTACAATGACTAACCAGGTGATGCAAAGGGTTAGTTTTGGAAGGGTCCTAAGTTCGGGAGAAGCTTCTGTCCTTCAGAGTTGAGGTGCCTCATCCCTTCAGCATGTGCATATGTCCTTATCTGCCAACCTGGAAGCTCTCTAAGCCCCATAATTCAGGGTTTTTTATGGGGACTTCATCCTGTAGGCATGATTGATGACTAACTCAGTCTCCAGTCCCTCTCTTCTTCCTGGAAGATAAGAGGTAGGGCTGAATGTTCTAAGCTTCTAATCGTGGCTCAGTCTTTCTGGTGACCAGCCTCCCTCCAGAAGCCCAACAAGGGTTGCCTCATTAGAACAAAGGATGCTCCTATCACCCTGGAAATTCCAAGGGATTAGGGTCTCTGTGTCAAGAAGCAGGATCAAAGAGTAAATATCAGAACAAAAGCTGCACCGAACACCCCTACTGCCCAGGACGTTGCAAGAATTTTAGGATCTTTGTGCTAGGAACTGGATAGAAAAATAAATCTATATCTTATTAAAAATCACAATATCACAGTGTGAGATGAGGTTAAAGTTCATTATTAGTCATTAGAAAAAATGACACAGTGAGATATCACAACACACATACAAAAATAGATAAAATAAAAACTCAATGTACCAAGCTTTGACAAAGATTTGGATGAATTGGAGCTCTCATACACTCCTGGTGGGAGCATAAATGGTACAGCTTCTTTGGCAAACATTTCGGTCATTTTTTTTTTGAGTCGGAGTCTCACTCTGTCACCTAGGCTGGAGTGCAGTGGCTTGCTCACGGCCACTGCAGCCTTGACCTGCTGGACTCAGGTAATCCTTCCATCTCAGCCTTCCAAGTAGCTGGAACTACAGGCGTGCACTGCTATGCCTGGCTAATTTTTTGATTTATTGTAGAGAAGAGATCTCACCAAGTTGCCCAGGCTGGTCTCGAATCCCGGAGATCAGGTAATTCTCTCGCCTTGGCCTCCCAAAGTGCTGGAATGACAGGCTTGAGCCACTACGCGGGGCCGTTTCTTAAAAAGTTAAACTTATACTTAAGACACAGTCATTCCACTTTTAGCTACCCAAAGGAACCAAACCTTGAATCCCTGTAAAGATTTACACATGGATGTTTATGTCTGCTCTATTTGTAACAGTCCTAAACTGAACATAACTCAAGTGTTCATCTATGGGAACGTGAATAAATAAATTCTTCTCTCTCCATACAATGGAATACTATTAAGCAACAACATGAATAAATCTCAAAATAATTATGGTGTGTGAAAGGAGACATATACTGCAAAGTTCATTTATATAAAATTCTTGAAAATGCAGGTCCAGGTGCAGTGGCACATGCCTGTAATCCCAGCGCTTTGGGATGCCAAGGTGGGAGGACTGCTTGGGACCAGGAGTTCGAGACCAGCCTGGGCAACATAGCGAGATCCCTCCCACCCCAGTCTGGACAAAAAAAAAATCTGGAAAATGTAAACCACAAATTTGCCCCAGAAAGCAGATGGGTGGTTGCCTGGAGATAGGAGTGGGATTCCATGGAGTGATTATCAAAGAGCATGAGGAAAGTTTGTGAGGCTTATGAATCTATTCAGAACTGTGACTGTAGTGTTGGTTTCATGGGAGTATATATACATCGAAACGATTCAAGTTATACCATTAAACACATGTAGCTTATTGTATCTCATTCATACCTCACTAAAGCCACTAAATGGGAAAATATTAGAGTAAATATCCATCGGTATTAAAAAACGAAAGAAAAGGCTTCCAAGGCCCCATGAGGTAATGCCCAGGAAACTGCACTGATAGCTGCAATCTGCTCTAGAAATGGGCATTATCGTCTTTACCACATAGACCAGGAAGGTTTCCTGTAGGAGAACTGGATGTAGTTTCCAGGGGTCCCCAGACATTAGTTTTCCCAGCCCCACCCAATGGAAAATGTCAAATCGAGACTATAGCACATATCACCGGCCTGATTGCCTGCTAGGTCATTCAAAGCCTCAGAGGACTTCTTGCAGGGTTTGGCCATATCCCAGTCCCCACCCCGTGCCTGCAAGACCTCACTCTCAATAACAACAAAACAGTGGCTGAAAGTGCAAGGTCTTGCTTGCATTTAGAGCAGCAGTTCTCAACCTGGTTGTGCGAGGAGACCCCAAAAAGTCCAGAATTCTCTTTTGTAGATGGGCCCCTTGTAGTCCAGGCTTCCTCCAATAGGCAAATGTTCTTCTAGGAAACCACTGGCATCAGAGTACATGAGTCATCAGCTAGTGTTTTTGTGAGAGGCTATGTTCGGCTTCAGTAGAATTTTTGGGGGGAATTCTTTCAAAATGTTTGTCCATTTCATGATGTGCACACCGTGCTGAATGTTTAGCAGTTTTTGACACAAAACGGCATGAACCCCATGCCCCACCCTCCCTATTCACCCAATCCTGCCCCGAGTGACTTATCTGTTTGTTTGTTTCTCAAGGTGAAAAAAAGTCCTCAAAGGGAAACATTTTGCCGATGTGGAAGAGGCGAAACAAAAAAATGGCAGAAGCACTACAAGATATCAAAATGGACTAGTTCAAAACTTGCTCTGAGCAGCGGAAAAAGCGTCTCATTGGTATATAGCACCAAACGAAGAGTACTTTGAAGGTGACTGAAGTTTAAACTTGTAAGAATGTTTTATAAGTAAATTTCGGGGTTTTTTGGATGCCTCTGCATACATAGAAATTGATTGGGGAGCTTTTGGGGAATGCTGATGCTTGGACCTCATACTTATAAATTCCAATCCAGTGGACCTACAATTTTAAAGCTTTCTGGATGGTTCTAAAGTGCAGCCAGGGATGAGAAGC
The DNA here is from genome assembly GCA_963574415.1 of Tarsius wallacei. Classification (NCBI taxonomy): domain Eukaryota; kingdom Metazoa; phylum Chordata; class Mammalia; order Primates; family Tarsiidae; genus Tarsius; species Tarsius wallacei. The sequence goes on from CAUYQG010098549.1 coordinate 14,252, forward strand.
ACTGAGGTGGGGTCTCGACCCTCTGCATGTCCCCTACCCCAACACCCCCATGGCCAGGCCACGCTCTGGTTCCTTCTCTGCATCTCTGTCTTTCTGTTCAACTCGTGGTAGAAAGTAGTCAAGCAGAAACAATTATGACAGCAATAATAACTGACATTTAGATCGTGCTTGGCTTGTCTCCAAAGGCTTTCCATGGGCATCGTTGAGTCTTATGGGTAACCTGTGATATGAGATAGGATGATTTCATTTATAACATTCATTGTTTTTTTCCTAATTGTACATGCAATAAATGGTTATTTAAAAATATTTTAAAGAAAACAATGAAGAGGAAAAAAATCCAATTCAATCTCTTGGAGAAACCAGGACTAACATTTGGTTTCTGTTAATGCAGACATAGTGTATGCATTTAATTTTTTTAAACAACATTAGCACAAACTATACAGAGTTTTGTAACCCAGTTTTTTCCACTTAATACATCATAATCATCCCCCTATATCCCTAAATATGCTTTAAGAATAATCTTCTTGATGACTGTTTTCTAGTACATTACATGGAAACACCTTAATTTAACTCATTTTCTACTATTTGGCAGCTCATTTCCAAGTTTTCTGTATGAAAAATAGCTACATTCTTTAGTGAAGTAACTGGAACACTCATATGCATCTGGTGAGGGCATAAATTTACTCAACTACTTTAGAACATATGTGACACTTTCTGCTGATGCTGACTATATGCATACTCGATGACTCAGCAATTCTCCTCCCAGACATGGACCCATAAAAATGTGTACACATGTTCAACGAAAGTCAAGTACAAGAGTTTTCTCAGTGAAACTACTGGCTTTGGCCCCAGCTGGAGACAGCATACATATCCAATAATAGGGTGAATAAATCAACTGCGGTAGATTCATGCAATAGAATACCACATAGCAATGGGAATTAACTAACTACGATGTCATGCTACAACATGACTGACTCCCACAAACATGACACTGAGTGAGAAAAGCCAGACACAAAGAATATAGACGAAAACATGTACCGTGGACCAATCCCGTTAAGAATTAAGTCAGTCATTGCCCTCTATGGAAAGGAGCAAAAGGGAACTCTAGGTTTGTTTCTTGGTTTGGTCAGAGATTAAGCCAGGTGTCTTCACTTTATGGAAACTCACAGCACTGTGCATTTATGGTTTATATTCTTCCCCCGTAGGTTTACTTCAATAAAGTCAACAAAAACCTCACTGTATTCCTTTACGTAAACTTTCAAAGCTACTATGGTTACCTTCTCCTCTGGGCTGGGAAAATGTGAAGGGCTCAGTGGTGTCTCCCAGAATTTATATGTTGAAGCCCTCACTTCCAGTACCTTGGAATGTGACTGTGCTTTGGAACAGGACTTTGAAAGAAGTAATTAAGTTAACATGAGGTCATTAGGGTAAGCCCTAGCCCAAAATGACTGGCATCCTTATAAGAAGAGATTGGAATGCAGACACACAGAGATAAAAAGGATGACCATAGGAAAACACAGGGAGAAGGTGGCCACCTACAAATCAGGGAGAGAGGCCTCAGACAAAACCTAACCTGCTGACACTTGGATCTTGAACTTCTAGACTCCAGAATTGTGAGAAAATGCATTTCGGTTGTTTATATCACTCAGGCTGTGGTACTTTGCTCTGGCAAACCTAGGAAACTACAAGAATTGAGGTAGTTTTGTTTTCAATGTCAAACATACAGAAGAAACATTTGTAGTTTTGCCACTGCTCAATTTTTCATCTGCCCATGAGAAACTAATGGTGGTCTGTGAGCAGTGGAGGAGTGCATCATCTCCACATTATCAAAGAGGAAGTGTGTATGAGGATCCAGGCCACTTTTTTTTTTTTGAGTTGGAGTCTCACTCTGTCTCCCAGACTGGAGTGCAGTGGCCGCTCCTGGCCACTGCAGCCTCGACCTGCTGGGCTCCGGTGATCCTTCCGCCTCAGCCTTCCAAGTAGCTGGAACTACAGGCGTGCACTACCACGCCCGGCTAATTTTTTGATTTATTGTAGAGATGAGGTCTCACCAAGTTGCCCAGGCGGGTCT
>CAUYQG010098550.1:0-11194 GCA_963574415.1 Tarsius wallacei
CTTGGAAGGCTGAGGCGGAAGGATCGCCGGAGCCCAGCAGGTCAAGGCTGCGGTGGCCGGGAGCAGCCACTGCACTCCAGTCTGGGCGACAGAGTGAGACTCCAACTCAAAAAAAATTTAAAAAAAAAACTGGACCTGAACAGACACACAAATGGCCCTACAAGCATGTGAAAACATGTTTAGCATCATCTTAAATGCATTTTGCATCCAAATGCAAATCCAGACTGCAATGAGATACCTCTTCACACCCACTACGAAGGTCATATGAAAAATAAAAATAACAAGTGTTGGTGAAGATTTAGAAAAATGAAGCCTTATATGTTGCCAGTAGCAATATAAAAGGGTGCAGCCACTGTGGGAAAGTGTGATGGTTCCTTGATAGGCTAAACACAGGATAACACTACAAGCTAGCAACTCTACTAAGCATATATGCAAAAGAATTGAAACAAGTGTTGAAACAAAGACTCGTACATGAATGTTCATAACAGTACTATTCACAACAGCCAAAAAGTAGAAACAACCCAAGCGTCCATCAAATGATGACTGGATATACAAAATGTGGCAGCATATTCATACAGTGGAGTGCTATGTAACCATAAAAAGAAATAAACTGATACATGCTACAATATAGATGAACCTTGAAAACATTTTGTTACATGAAAGACACCACAGTTATGATGCCATTTACATGAAATATCCAAAAAGCTGGTGAGTGACTGCCAGGGGTTAGGGAGTGGGGAGAGTGACTGCTTAACGGGTACAAGGTTTTCTTTTGAGGTAATGAAAAAATTCTGGAAGTAGACAGTGGTGATGGTTTGTACAACATTATGAAGGTACTTAGTGCTACTGAACTGTACACTTTAAAATGGTTAAAATGCGGCCAGGCTCAGTGGCTCAGCCTATAATCCCAGCACTTTGGGAGGCTGAGGTGAGTAGACTGCCCGAGCCCGCGGGTTCAAGACCCACCCAGGCCACTTGGCAAGACCTCATCTCTACAATAAATCAAAAACTAGCCAGGCGTGGTAGCACGCGCCTGTAGTTCCAGCTACTTGGAAGGCTGAGGCGGAAGGATCGCCGGAGCCCAGCAGGTCAAGGCTGCAGTGGCCGGGAGCATGCCACTGCACTCCAGTCTGGGTGATGGAGTGAAACACCAACTTGAAAAAATACAATAAAATAATTTTTTAAAAATGGTTAAAATGGTAGATTTTCTATTATATGTATTTCACCACAATTTAAAAATACTGCCATAAATCCACATTTGCAAGACAGTATGTACAATCTCAATTACAAAAACAAAAAACCTAATACATGCACGGTGAAATGACTAGAGGTGTGGTGTGTTCCAAGTTGTCTTCTTCTGGATCCCTTGACCGCCCCCCAGCCCGTGTCCAGGAACCTCTGAACTCCACGAGGAGGGAGCAGTGTTCTTTTCGTCATTTTCTCACTGGTATCTAGCCTGGCAAACAGCGCTGTTCTCAATAAATCTCCCTCAGTAAATCTCAGCCTAATAATTCAAGGGACAGAAGGGGACTCTGCCAGAGCTGTTCAGCTTTTATTCGTTTTGTATACATTTCTACAATTTCATTAAGAGGGTTCCACTGTTTTAAAAAGAAAAAACTGTTAAGTAGCTACTGATCGAGACAATTGCCAAAATGTTTATGAAAATCTGAATTCGGTTAAAAATGGAGGTACCTGGCACTAAACTTTTAGTCACAAAATAGAAGTAATGTTTGGTTCTACTGGGAGAAAAAAGGGTGGGAAGGCAGTAACTAGGAACTGACACTGGACCAGCAGCCCAAGTTCCAACAGCCGAAGTCGAAAAACTTTACAGCAACAAAGCAATCAAATGCTACTGGGGAGAAAAAAGACCCAAGTCACATTTTCATCTTTCACAATCATCAAAATTAGATTTAAAAAATACATTAAAACACAACAAAAAGCTTTCAAGTACCCAAGGGCTATAATAAAGTCAAATTTTATGTGCGCCATTGGTAGTATCTAGAAAAAACAAAAAATGGACTGGTAAAAAGCACTTATGAAAAAATACAACCATCTTAATAAAGGAAGCTATTGGGGGGGCAAAACCCACATATTTAACAATAAGACACTTGATAAGTGTGGTATTTAATTTCAATCTGGGAAAAGGTCTTGGAATGGGGTTGGCATAAGAGAAAGGTATTTGAAAAGCCAGCTCCACACATACCCATTCTACAAAGTGCCTTTCTGACATTCTACTTGGAGACAAACCCAACCCTAGAGAGCTGTTGAAACAAGTTCAACCCTAAGCCTCAGGTCCAGAGAATGAAAGCTTTGTTCTCATTCAGAAGAGGCGTTTGATGTTTGTGCTAAGGAGATCTGTCACTGCAATTTAATTTATGGCTGACTGTAAATACCTGTACATCCAGCAAGGGCCCACCTGCTGCCCAGGAGAATGTCCAGGTAAAACTGAGACGAGTGCCATCATTACGAGGAAGTGTATCCAATGGTCCTGGGACCTAAGTGCAGACTCAGCTGTCATATTTGGTCTAGCCACCAGGATCTTGTATTTCTCCTCTGCCTTTAGTTCATAATGAACATACAAAACCATTGTTTTCTTTCTTTGTGCATCTGAACAGACATACTTCTGGCTCATTAGGACAGGAAAGGATATTTATCCCTGGTATTTTCTTCCTGACCTATTTACTACACTATGGATGAGTGGAGAGGAGACAGGGTATGTCACAGTTTTGAGTGAGAAGAGGGATAGGAATGATTGTTTCAGGCAACTGGGACAACGGAAGGAAAAAAAATCAGCCAAACTGAGAATAAAACTAATGAGGTTGAGAGATCAAGTTCATTCGACTGGAATAAAATGAGTAGGTAGTAGAATAAACAGAGATGAAAGAAGGGAGATAGACTTTATGTTCCAAGTAACGCACAAATGTTTACAGCACTTAAGAGACTAGGATTAAAAAAAACTCATACACTTTTAATTCTGAGAAAGCCATAAACTTACTTATCAAGTTTCCTCTTTGAAAATACCAGGAATAAAAGAACAATCAGTGGACACTGATTATCCCACTTAAATGAAATGTGAAACACCAACGAGTTCAGAACAGGAGCTGAAATAGCCCACAGACCACACCGCTCATGCCTACCAAATCCCCCTTCCAACAAGCTTTCTGTTGGTGGAACCAGGTCTTCAGCACATGGATTCTTTTCCAAGCTTTATGGTAAGCACTTCAAAACTGTTATTTAAGACCCCAGAATTCAGTTGTGCCATTTTATAGACTTGCCAGGACTGCAGATCAAGGGCCAAACTGAAAGTGTGGAGGCACAGCAGGAGACGTCTGGGCTGCTGCTGTCCACGCAGTGTTATATCTAAAAACGAAGGTGAGAGCTTAGAGAAATAAGACCCAGGAGAGCTGTTGACTGGGACCAGGCCTGGGGCATTTCTGATGGTCCCCAACAGACACTGTGCAATGTTTATCAAGGAACGTGCTCTGTATTCATTATCTGCCATGGAGATGCTAAAGAGAATTCACTGAATTTTTTGCTGAGAGGATCATGAATTATGAAACGCTCTTCTTTTACAGATGAAGATGCCAAAATCCAGGGGGAAAAAAAAGTTGTTCAAGGTTATGCAGCTAGTCAGAAAGGAAGATGGAAATATCCTGACCCCATCTACAACTTCCCCATTAGACACTATTAGTCACTTTATTTGGGGTGTCCAGTGCAAACTAAATTCTAAACTGGATTGTACAGCCTAGACACATTCTTAACTCTCAACACACCCAATTGAAGAAGTAAAAATCATTATTTTGCCAATAAAATTATGTTAAATACAAAAAAACCCTATCTACACAAGGAGATAATAAAATCATAGATGAACAGAACTGGAATTATTTACCTAGGATTTTTACTGAAAGGATATAAGAGAAATGAATGGATCCAACTAAACACATGCATTAAGTACTTAAAATATGCGAGGTCCCTGTGACAGGCAAAAGCCACATGAAGGATCAGCCAGTTCCCAGCATCAGCTCTCTGGGGCAGAGAGCCGAGGGGAAGACCACTGCTGACAACGTGAGCCTCCACACTGCCGGCTCAGACCAAGGGAAAAGCACAGAGGATGGATCACTGGCTGGGGGAGCATGGGAGGACAAAGGTCCCCCACTGGAGGATGCTGGATTTAGCCAGGAAGAGAAAGCATTCTGGAGAAAAGGAAAAGGAAAGGCTCACAAAGGATACAAGCCACGTAAGGGCCACCGTCAGCTGACAGTTCCAGCAGCAGTGCCAAGCTTCCAGTCAGAGTCAAGGGCAGTGAGGAAGACCAGGGCCAGAACAGACTAATTATGATGCCAAACTAAGGGGGTCTGGAGTTGATCCCAGAGACCACATAAAAGTGGTAGAACCATCAGATGGAAAAGGTACATTTTTCAAGGTTATATTCAGCAGCAGGGTGGAGGACACATGAGACTGAAAACAGAGAGGCTGGGTGAGAAGATTACTTTGATAGTACTCATACTATACAGTACAGTACTTATTTATTTTTTATAGAGATGGGATCTATGTTGCCCAGGCTGGTCTTGAACTCCTGGCCTCAAGCGATCCTCCCACCTTGGCCTTCTAAAGTGCTGGGACTAGAGATGTAAGCCACTACACCCAGCCTCGAGTACAGTATTTGGAGCACATGTTTTGGACTTGGATAGGCCTTGAACCCACTGCTTAACCTCTTTATGCCCCAGTTTTCTCATCTGTAAAATGGGCATAAGAGCCCCTTAGAGAATAACTGTATGCAGTAAATGGTACAACACAAGTGCTTGACATAATACTTGAGTACATAGCAAACATTCAGTAAATTGGATGTTTTATTACTACTGTCACCTGAACTCTTCATAGTTTTATGTTCCAAAAGCAGAAGAAAAGTCAATTTGTGTAAACTTCTAAAGGGCAAGGAGAGACTCTTTCCTCAGATGCCTCTCAGTGTTCATCCTGGTGCTAAGCATGTCCTGGATATCAGAAATGAATACTGACTGAATACGATTAGATCTTATCTATGACAAGTAAAAAAGATGGCAACCCCTTCAGGTCCCCTCTCACTATGGGAGCTTTTCTGTCCTCTCAATAAATCCTGTTTTCTTAAAAAAAAAAAAAAAAAAAAAGGTAATATACACACATACACCAAGACAACATATGAGGATTTGGGGCAATCCCCAGATTTTTCAACTCAAACATGCCAAGCACCTTAAAAAAAGTATCTCCAAAGCACTCACCACCCCTTCTCCCCTTCAAACACTAATGTCCAGAAAAGGGTTACAACAGATGAAAGTCACACATGGTTGTTGTAAAAGACTTCTTTTCCTATGTGAGTGATGAGATGGCTGGTCTCAAGTACCCTCAATCCTACGCTGGGGTTATTTCTCATTCTTCCCCTCTTCCGCTTTACCTCTCCTCACCATCACCATGTGACTTGTCCCCCATCCCACCCCTACATTTTTAAAAACAGCACCTACTTACTAGATCACAGTTTCTGCAGGTCAGAAGTCAGACACTGCACGACTAGTATTGGCAAGGGCTGCCTTCTCATCTAGGATGGAGTCTCGTCCAGGCTTACTGGTTGTGGTGAGATCCACTGCCTTGGGGATGAAGGACTGAGGTCCCTATTTTCCTCCCAGCTATCGGCCGGGGACCACTCTCAGCTCCTAGAGTCTGCCTGCAGTTTCTTGCCACGTGCCTGTTGGGATGGGCAGTGCACAGCATGGATGTTTGCTTGCTTCCAGCCAGCTGGAGCATCTCCGACTTCCTCTTCTGCAATCAGCGGAGAAATCTGCTTTGAAACAGCTAGTTCGATTAGGACAGACCCACCATGATAGCCTCCCTATCTAAAGGTCAACTGATTGAAACCTTAATTACATCTGCAAAGACTAGTGTTTGATTGAATAACTGGAGCAGGTGTGCACAAACCCAAGGCTGAGAATCTTGGGAGAGTGGGGAACAGAGGGTGGACTGTGGTAGGCATAATCATCCAGTATTTTATTCCTTTGTTTATTGTCTGTCTTACCTGGCAGAAGGTTAGCTTCATGAGAGGGCAGTTTTGTCTCTTGGTATACGCTGTATACCCAGCACCTACAATGGTGTCTGGAATACTGCAGGTGCTCGGTTAGTACATGTCAAAGGACTCTGGACCACCACTGGAGGCACTCAACGTGCATATACATGTTAAGTTTACAGTCTGGAAACGGGACCTCTCACTACATGTATTAAAATTCTGGTTCAGTGAAACCATTTAGAAAGCCTTGAAACTCCACGATACAATTTTATCTTTGCCACTTTCGTACAGTTCTAACAAAAATTTAGTTGCTTCCTCATTATACACAGATGCCCTATTTGTGAATTTGCTTACTCACTAAGATTTGTAACCCCAAAATCAATGCTTGTGATTCTTTCCTGGTCATTCACAGACATGCACAGATAGTGAAAAATTTGACATCCACCACACATGTTCCCAACTGAGGTCAAACAAGGCAACACTCTGCTTTCCTGTTTCAGCTCTCATACTGTAAACAAGTGTCCTCTTTGCAGTATATTCAGTGCCATGCTTTTCATTGAGGATTTTGCTGTTTCAAATGGTCCCCACGTGTGGTGCTGAAGTACAGTCTAGTGTCCCTAAGCACAAGACAGTAACATGCCTTACAGAGAAAATACATGATAGATAAGCCTGGTTCAGGCATGAGCTAATAGTGCTGTTGTCAGTAAAGTTCAATGTTAATTAACCAACAATATATATTAAATAAAGTGTCTTTAAACAGAAACACATAAAACAAGGTTACATATTGATGAAAATGTGACCAAGCCGGGCTCGGTGGCTCAGCCTGTAATCCCGTGCCTTGGGAGGCCGAGATGAGTGAATTGCCTGAGCCTGCAGGTTCGAGGCCCACCTGGGCAACTTGGCAAGCCCTCATCTCTACAATAAATCAAAAAATTAGCCGGGCGTGGTAGCGCACGCCTGTAGTTCCAGCTACTCGGAAGGCTGAGGCGGAAGGATCGCCGGAGCCCAGCAGGTAGAGGCTGCGGTGGCCGGGAGCAGCCACTGCACTCCAGTCTGGGTGACAGAGTGAGACTCCAACTCAAAAAAAAAAAAAAAAAAAGAAAATGTGACCAGAGGCTCACAAGCACCGAACCCTGTGTTTCCCCTAGGAGCAATGGTTCAGGAGTTCTAATTTGGTGTTAGCAGCAACTTCACAGAAAACATCTATCACAAATAATGAGACGTGACTGTATTTGCCCCGTTTTACAGTCACGACAGTGAAGCTGAGAGTTGTGAAACGGCAGCACACTGTGGCATGTCATCCTGTTTCATCTTCTTCATGGCACTCCTGAGTGGTCACTGTGTTTACGTATTTATTTTTAGTATAAGCCACTGCAAGTATAGATTCCTTAACAGCAGAGATTTGGGGACTTTTGTTCAGCTTGCTCTGCTATTTCTCTATGCCAAAAACTGTTCCAGTCACACACCCAACCAAATGAATAAAGAAATCTCCTATGTGTACCTGTGTACATATTAGGAGTAATGTGGCACTTTAAACAGGAAGGCAGCTACTTTCATTATGCTAAATTCAAAATATTTAGCAAGACAAATGCTCAAGACTGGGTGAAGAAAACCAAAAAACCCAGAGTTGCCTGAAGTAGCACTGTCTCTCGGAAACCTAGAGAGCAGATAAGATTGCTGGGGATGGAAACTTCACACAAGACCAAACCCTGGCGACTTAACACAGTACAGGAGAGCAAGACACTCCCAGAACAGCACCACTGCCTGGAGTTCCAAGCATCCATGGTGGAGACGCTGCAAGCTGGGAGAACAGGCAAGGGCAGAGATGGTGCCGCTGGAGCCCAAGCACAGGTTAAACCATGCATGAGGTAGAAACCGAGGAGAGCAAAAGCCCACCCTGAACCCGGCCACGAAGCAGTGCCTGCAGAATGAGAAATGCAAGGTAGACTGCAGGGAACCGCAGGGCTGAGGAGCTGATTCGTTGCGCGGTCTCTGCGTGCCCACTCCAGGTGGAACTGATGGGCTACGGAGGCTGCAGCACATCTGGCATCAGAGGGACTGTGAGAAAGGATTCTACGGTTTTCTTTTTATAAATACAGAGAGGAAAACAAGGGAAGACCCTCTTACATCAACTCCTGCTACAAAAGTAACACAAGAACTCAAGACAAAGAGGCAGGGTTCCAGGATTAGCATTCACTCTGCTCTGAGCAAAAACTGAGCAGTAAACAACACAGATTTCAAAATCATAAAAGCCACTCGGTATTCTAATTTAACCTTCAAAAATAAAGATGACCTAAAGCACAACAAACTGAGCATTCCGTTCCACCTCAGCACCCTGTACTCCTGAGTTATTATGAGAACAGGCTGCAACGCAATTCCACTCATGTTCCAGAATGCAACAAGCAGCTTCCACAGGACTTGCTGAAGGAAGCAGCCCAGCTCATCGTTTACTGATTCAGATTTTGGTAGCAAGGTTACAATTAGCTCACCGGTGGAGAATAAACCTATTTATAACACACAGTCCACCTGAAAGACACAATCGTCTAAAAAGGCTCTTAGAAGAAAATCAAGTGCAGCTTCTCCCTGTCCTGACTGTAGATTCACAAGGTCCTTCGGATGAAGTCCTCAGTCTAACCTTCCTGTGTTCACAGCCACCATTCTGGCCACCTCTCAGCCTCCATGTTCTTATGTAACATTTACATAGTGCCATAAACATACCCAGAGTTGCGTAAGAATTAAAACGTTGCCAAACCAATAAAGCCTAAAGCAGGTCACTCCCTCCAGACTGCCTTTGATTAGCACAGGTATGCTGCCCGGTCTACGATGCAAGAGCTTGCCAGAGACAGAAATTAACTTGAGGAAATCTGAAACAGGTCTACAAAAAAAGCACAAAGAAGAAGAAATTAACCACACTGTGACATGTGGCGGGTCTATCAATCACAGGGTATGTTATCCCGCCCCATAAGATAAAAAGTAACCCAACATTGCTTATTCACTGAAGTCAGAATCTGTGTCTAAAAATACCTACCTGCCAACTGGCTATCAGTAAGTCAGTCTCACAAATGTCCCAATAAGAGTGACACAGAGACTATTTCCTTACTTTACAAAGGGAAAACTGAGGCAGTCACAGAAAGGTTAAGTTACTTGTTCAAGGACAACTTGTGAGGGAGCAAAGTCCTAGGGCTAAAAACCAGCCTCCTCCCTCCATCTGGCTCTAACCTTTAACCAGAGTAGCCATTTTAATATGTTTTATCACGTTTCAGGAGCTGTTTAAACAAAACTAATCAAGACTCTCTTTTCCTCTACAAGAGTTCACTTCCACTGTACTTCAAATCCATGTCCACTCAACAAAACTCCAGACTTGGCTGGAAATTAGACTTTTAGTCTGAGCACAGAAACTCAAGATGTTCCTATGAGAATGTCAAATGTTATCGCTTCTCGGCCTTTTGGCTAAGATCAAGTGAGAACGTCAAATGTCTCTCTTGGTGCTTTTGTCTTAAGAAATGAATGTCATGTTCTCCTGCTACTAACACAATTTTACATTTTTAAATACTAATGTGAAAATTCCAAAGCTAGGCCTTAAAACATGGTATACCTATCAGATGGATGCTGTTTCTAACTGAAACTCATTCTCCTTATCACTGGTCTTTTACTAAGCCCTAGTTAATTCATTAATTAATAGAAACACCTATCCCTTACTGCCCTGGTATCATGTCCGAGTACTAGGCGTCAGAGCTGCCTGGCTCTGTCACTCCTCCAGCCCACATAGGGAAGCACCAGATAGGAAACACAGGGGAGGGGAAAAAAATCAACTTCTTGTTATCCACAGCCTCTATTTTCCCAGAACTGACGTTTTACTTTAAGCCTTTTGCAACAGTGGTCTCCATAGCATGCACTGTTGGCAACTAGATGTGTCCCGGAAAAAACTGTAGTGTCTGGCCAAGAAGTTTAAAGGCCCTCGAGAATGTTTGCTGGACACACAACCTAATTTCCAATTTACCAAAAAAAGAAACTAACTCCCTATTATACCCACCCATCCTCACCCCAACAAACATCCATTTTAGGAAGGTTACCAAAAATTGAACTCTGCCCCATTCAGAACGAGTTGGATTACCAATTAAACATTCTTAACTAGGATCACAAGAAAAACCCCACAACACCACACCAAATCAACAGGGAAATTATTTTTAAAATCTTGGACATATTAGGAGCAGGATAAAAATTCCTATGCAAGGAATTTAAAGATTTATTCATGCACACATAAAAAGACAAACCTGAAGGTTGAATCTCCTTGTTTTTGCCACCCCACTGGAGAACATTATGGTTACACATTCCAAAAACATGGCCCATAAGGCCCGGCAAACATCCTTCATCATGAAATCATTACCTCACCACAAATGTCAGGCTCTGTCCACACACCTTCACCATGTTTATCAGACCCCACGCCACGGATACCTATGCCACAGAGCCATGAGACCGAGGAACACACACAAGGTGCTTAACAGAAGCATTAGCCAGTGAACAAAGACCCCACCGCACAGGCTACACCACTGGGAACAAATATCAAAGCCAGAGATAATGAACTTGTTTTTGAGACTCCAACACAGCATGGTGTCTTTTCTTGATTGTCTGGTTTATGAAAGAAGACTGAACCCACCTGAGAATCAATATTTTCGGTGGAGAGCATAGCCACAGAGCACACACTTGATCGCCCATTGCTGGAAGGTTAGGGGCTGCTGAGAAGCCAAAGCAGCAGGCTTTGTACACAGGGAGTGAGACAATCCTGATCACCTCTCCCAGACCCATCTGTGGGTCAATAACCCCTTCAACCTAACTGCCAATGATAACCTTCATCTGCTACCCCAATGCTAAAACCCATTTGAGACAGCTCTCTTAAATGAAGTATTTTAGGGTTCCATTTGCTCTTCTCAGCACCCAAAGCCTCATAAACAACACAGCCAGTGGAGTGTCCCACAGAAAGGTACCCATTCTATAGTGGGAAGGGTGGGGGTGGCATCGGGCGAGCAGCAGGCTGTGGGGGCTGGAAGGGGGGGTGTGAGGGTTTTTCTTGTGATCCTAGTTAAGAATGTTTAATTGGTAATCCAACTCGTTCTGAATGGGGCAGAGTTCAATTTTTGGTAACCTTCCTAAAATGGATGTTTG
>CAUYQG010098561.1:0-15121 GCA_963574415.1 Tarsius wallacei
TTCTCAGACCACAGTGGAATAAAAATAAATATTAACACTGAAATCAAAGCAGAAATTAAAAGATTCCTGGAAACAAATGAAAATGAATAAACATATTACCAAAACCTCTGGGATGTCATTAAATCAGTTCTCAAAGGGGAGTTTATATCTCTATGAGCACACATCAAGAAAACGGAAAGATGTAAGTAGGAAGTCTAAGAAATCACCTAAGGGAGCTGGAAAGAGAAGACCACCAATTCCCAAATTCAGCAGAAGAATTCAAATCACCAAAATACGAGCCCAAATATGGGACATAGAAGACAAAAATATCACAGAAAACATCAACAAAACAAAAAGCTGGTTCTTTGAAAGAATAACAAGATTGATGGACCACTAGCCAGAATGACCAAGAAAAAGAGAGAAAAAGCACAAATAAACACAATCAGAAATACAAAAGATCAAATTACGACTGACCCCAAAGAAATACGAAAGATTGTCAGAGATTACTATGTACAACTATATGGAAACAGACTTGATAACCTAAATGAAATGGAGGACTTTATGACATCACACAAACTCCCCAGGTTCATACAAGAAGACATGGAGACACTAAATAGACGAATTACAACCCAGAAAATTGATTCTGTCATATGAAAACTACCTACCAAAAAGAAAAAAAAAACCCTGTACTGGATGGTTTTCCAGCAGAATTCTACAAAATGTACAAGGAGGAGCTGATACCAGTACTATTGAAATTATTCCAGGCAATTGAGAAGGATGGAATTCTTCCCAAATCATTTTACGAAGCTAACATCACACTGATACCAAAGCTGGGTAAAGATCCAACAAAAAAGAGATACAGGCCAATATCTCTATGAACATAAATGTAAAAATCCTCAATAAGATTCTAGTAAATTGGATCCCAAAACACATCTCAACAATCATCCATCATGACCAAGTAAGGCTTAATCCCCAGGATGCAGGGCTGGTTCAACATTCACAAGACCATAAATGCAATTAAATACATCAACAGATATAAAACCAAGAACCACATGATTATATCACTAGATGCAGAAAAAGTTTTTTTTTTTTTGAGTTGGAGTCTCACTCTCTCGCCCGTTCCGGCCACCGCAGCCTCGACCTGCTGGGCTCCATTGATCCTTCCACCTCAGCCTTCCAAGTAGCTGGCACTACAGGTGCGCTACCACGCCCAGCTAATTTTTGATTTATTATAGAGATGAGGTCTCGTCAAGTTGCCCAGGCAGGTCTCGAACCTGTGGGCTCAGGCAATCCACTCACCTCGTCCTCCCAAAGCGTGGGATTACAGGCTGAGCCACCAAGCCCGGCTCAGAAAAAGTTTTTGATAAAATCCAGCATCTCTTCTTGATTAAAAACCCTCAAACACCAAGGTATAGAAGGAACGTACCTCAAAATAATGTGTCATTTACAATAAAACAGCCAACATATTGCTAAATGAATAGAAACTGGAAACATTTGCCCTGAAAACGGGAACAAGGCAAGGCTGACCACTCTCACTCCTCTTGTTCAACATTGTGTTTGAAGTCCTAGCTTTGGCAACTAGACAAGAGAAGGAAATCAGGGGTATCCAAATAGGAAAACAAGAAGTCAAGTTATCCCTCTTTGCTGATGGTATGATCCTATACCTTGAAAATCTAAGAATATCTGTCAAAAACCTGCTTGCACTGATAAAGGACTTTGGCAAAGTCTCAGGGTACAAAATAAATGTGGAAAAGACAGTTGCATTCCTATACACCAACAACAAGCAGACAGAGACCCAAATTATAAGCACAAATCCATTCATAAGAGAAACCAAAAATATGAAATACCTCAACATCTTCCTAACCAGAGAAGTGGCCTTTACAACGAGAAATACAAAACACTGCTCAAAGAAATCCAAGAAGACACAAACAAATGGAAAAATATTCCTTGGTCATGGATAGGAACAATCAACATTGTTAAGATGTCCATCCTACCAAAGGCAATCTACAGAGTCAACGCAATACCAATTAAGTTACCAACATCATTTTTCTCAGACCTGGAAATTCATATGGAAACATAAACAACCACAAATAGCCAATACAATCCTTAGCAAAAGAAACAAAGCAGGAGATATAACACTTCCAGACTTCAAACTTTACTATAAGGCTACAATTTTCATAACAGCCTGGTATTGGTACAAGAACAGGCATATAGACCAATGGAACAGGATAGAGATTCTGGAAGAAAAGCCTCAATTTCTCAACCAACTCATTTTGACAAAGTCTCCAACAACCACCACTGGGGAGAGGACAACCTATTCAGTAACTGGTGCCTGGAAACCTGGTTGATCACATGCAGAAGATTGAAAGAGGACCCCTACCTATCACCAT
This sequence comes from Tarsius wallacei, assembly GCA_963574415.1. Taxonomy (NCBI): domain Eukaryota; kingdom Metazoa; phylum Chordata; class Mammalia; order Primates; family Tarsiidae; genus Tarsius; species Tarsius wallacei. The sequence goes on from CAUYQG010098561.1 coordinate 2,370, forward strand.
ACACAAAAAATAACTAAATGGATCAAAGACCTAAACGTAAAACCTCAAACTATAAGAATCTTAGAAAACACAGGAGACTCCTACTATGGAAATTGGAACTGGCAGCCGATTCCTATTCAGAACCCTAAAGGCCCATAGCTTAAGAAATAAGATACACAAGTGGGACCTCATCAAACTAATGAGCTTCTGCAAAGCAAAAGAAACCATCAAGAGAGTGGGTAGACAGCCCACCGAATGTGAAAAAAATATTTGCCAACTGTATATCTGACAATGGCCTAACATGTAAGATTTACAAGGAACTCAAACGAGCCAAAAGGAAAAAAACACAAACAGCCCCATTAAAAGTGGGCAAAGGTATGAATAGACACTTCTCCAAAGAAGAAATATGGGCAACCAACAGACACATGAAAAAGTGCTCAGTCTCACTCATTATCAGAGAAATGCAAATCAAAACCACATTGAGATATCACCTAACTCCGGTAAGAATGGCCATCATTAATAAAACAAACAACAACAGATACTGGCAAGGATGCGGAAAGAAAGGAACGCTTCTACACTGCTGGTGGGAATGCAAACTAGTGCAACCTCTTTGGAAGACAGTGTGATGATTTCTGAAAGAACTAGAAGTTGACCTTGCATACGACCCAGCAATTCCTCTACTGGGAATATGCATGGAGGAACTCAAATCATTCTAAAAAAATGATACCTGCACACGTATGTTTGTTGCAGCTCTATTCACATAGCAAAAACATGGAACCAACCATGTTTCCCATCGAAGCTAGGCTGGATTAAAAATAATGTGATATATATGCACAATGGAATATTATGCAACTATAAAGAAGGACAAAAATATGGACTTCACAGAAATTGGATGGATTTAGAGTTGATCATACTCAGTGATCCATCACAGAAAAAAGAACAGAGTACCATATGTTTTCACTCATAAGCAGACCATGAACAATTTTTATAATACTACAAGAAAGGGATTGGCAAACTGGGAATCCTTGGTGGGAAGCTGTCAAGGGAGGGGTGGTGGGATTGGCAGTTGAGGGTAACTGCTAGGGGTGGCAGGGGCATACCTCATCAACAAGAGTAGCTTAATAATCAGTGTTTGTATACCTAACCCTGAATTGTACCCCACATCTTTATAATAAATAAATAAATAATTTTTAGAAAACAATGCTCCTTGTTTTAAATACAGCAGTCAAAAAACTGGGGCTCTAGACCCACCTTGGGAATGATTTTGCAGTGACACTGAATATGTTGCTTTGTCTCTCTGACCCTCCATTGCCTCATTCAGAAGATGCAACTAATACCCTCTACCCTTTCTAACTCACAGGTGTTTAACAAAGAAGAATTAAGAAATTCTAAGGCAAAGTGAAACTGCCATAAATATTGCAAATTGCTCTATAACTTTAGAGAATGACGATATTTTCCATTTGTTTTAGATTGGGTTTCCTGCAAAGCAGATTCTGAAACTCTGAAATTTTCAGGAGGTTTATTATAAAATGATTTTAGGAACAATTTCTTTAAGGGAATGAGGGAAGCCAGATAATGCAGAAGAAAAATTTATTTGAACTGTAAAAGAAATGCAACAGAGACCTCAGCTAATCCTAAAGGACAATCTGGAACTGGGATGGCACTATCAAAGCAAGGTGACAAGGACGGGATCGGTGGCTCAGCCTATAATCCCAGCACTTTGAGAGGCCAAGGTGAGTGGATTGCCTGAGCCCCCAGGTTCAAGGTCAGCCTGGGCAACTTGGCAAGACCTCGTTTCTACAATAAATCGAAAATTAGCTGGGCGTGGTAGCACACGCCTATAGTTCTGGTTACTTGGAAGCCTGAGGCGGAAGGATTGCTGGAGCCCAGCAGGTAGATGTTAGGGTGGCCCTGAGCATGCCACTGCACTCCAGCCTGGGTGACGGTTTTATACTCCAAATAAAAAAAAAAAAAAAAAAAAAGAAGCAAGGTGATGAGGCTTTTATGACCCTCACATCATCTGGTCATTTATACAGACTGCCCTGGAAAGAAGACATGCTCTTTTTCAAGGTAGCTCCCCAGAGAGACACTCAGCTGCGAGATACTAAACTGTCAATCAATGCTTCCAAGCGACTTAAGGGAAGATTATGTCAGTCCTCAGGGAAAATCTTGGTGTTGCGTAATAGTATCTACTACAACCTACCTTTTGTAGGGCTCAAAAACACCATACAGGGACAAAGCTTCTGGGCACAACTTTATGTTTATTTATTGCAAAGAACTGGAAAGGAAAGAAGAAGGATTATTCAGGAATCAGTGTTGCTTTTCTACAAGAGATCTGGGAGCAGGACAACCCATTTGGGAAAAGCTTCTCCAGGATTATGGTCAGTCTCTCTTCCTTGCTAAGAGGAAGGTTATTGGGATGAACTTACACTTGTCATCTCCCGCCTCTATCTAATCTGGAATGGATAGATTATCTATCCACTGTAGCAACAGCTGCTACATTTTTCCATTTACCACTGAAATTGGGCAAGTGTGATGGTTAATTTTATATGCCAACTTTACTGGGCCATGGAGTTCCCAGATATCTGTTTAACCATTATTTCTGAATGTGTCTGTGAGGGTATTTCTGGAAAAGATTAGTATTTAAATCAGTATACTGAATAAAGCAGAGAAACAGCTTTTGGGCTGCTACTAGGCCTTAGCAGAGACTGAACACTTAACTCTGGGTCATGAAGTTTCCATGTGATCTGAACTTCCCATCATGAACTGGATGTTATATGACTCAACAAGCCAAAAAGTTGGGCATACACAGCAACACTCCATCAACAAATGGAAGGGCATACACCTGACTGGGCCTGAGCAGGCCCTGAAGGCACAGGTAAATCACATGAAGAAATTGCCTATACTTGAGAGGTTGAGGTGGGAGGATCAGTTGAACCTAGGAGTTTGGGGCTGCAGTGAGCCACAATCATGCCACCGTACTCCAGCCTGGGCAACAAAGCAAAACTCTGACAAAAAGAAAAGAAGAAAGGATGGGAGGGAGGGAGGGAAGAGGAAGAAAGGAAGAGACAGAGGGAGGAAGGAAGAGAGGGAGAGAGAGAGAGAGAGAGAGAGAGAGAGAGAGAGAGAGAGAGTCTAAATGCTAATGGTCCCCAATTCTACTACACTGCTTTTCTCCCTACCAGCCTGAACCCATGGTTTCATGGGGAGTTTCCTACAATCAATTGACAGAGAAAGAGAAAACTTGGGTCTATTTACAGATGATTTTGCATGATATGCAGGCACCACCTGAAAGTGGACAGCTACAGCACTGCAACCTCTTTTTGGGACATCCCTGAAGGACAGTAGTGAAGGGAAATTCTCCCAGTGGACAGAACTTTGAGCAGTGTACCTGGTTGTTTAAATACATGTACATACACAATGGTAAGGGATGTAAGGACTGCATTTAAGTTATCCCTCATATGTTATTTTGTTATCGAACAAGAATTCTATATTCTGAGAAACTACCCTTCAGAAATAAAGGTAATAAACCATATATACAATAACTAATTTTTATAATATATCAAAAACTCTCAAAACTTAATAGTACACAATCTAATTGTAAAATGGGCAAAAGATGTGAATAGATATTTTGCCTAAAAGAATATACAGATAAAAAATAAACACATGAAAAGGTGCGAATCAGTATAGAGATTTCTCAAAGAACTAAAGGTAGTCTACCATTCTATCCAGCAATCCCACTACTTGATATCTTCCCAAAAGAACAGAGATCATTATACAAAAAGTGCACCTCCACTTGCATGTTCATTGCAGGACAATTCACAATTGCAAAGATGTGGAATCAACTCAGATGCCCATAAACTGATCAGTGGATAATGAAAATGTGGTACATATGTTCCATCAGCTGATCAGTTAATAATAAAAATATGACATATGTTATATTATATATACCATATAATATATATCACTATATATATAGTGGACTGGGCACAGTGGCTCATGCCTGTAATCCCAATATACATATATGCTATTCAGCCATTATGTCTTTTGCATCAACTTGGTTGGAATTGAAGACCATCATCCTGAGTGAGGTAATGCAGGAATGGAAAACCAAATACCACATGTTCTCACTTACAAGTGGGAGCTAAGTTAAGGACCTGCAAAGGCATATAGAGTGGTATAATGGACATTGGAGACTCAGAAGTGGGAGGGTAGGAAGGGAAATAGGTACAAAAAAATCACCTATCAGGTACAATGTGCTCAGGTGAGAGCGACTTGTACACTTAAAGCCCAGACTTCTTTGCCACTATACAACGCATCCATGTAATCAAAAGCCATTTGTACTCTCTAAAGTTACTGAAATTTTTTAAAAAAAAAGAAACATAAACAATTGGTTTAAACCATTTCTAAACATATGACCCAACAATTGCATGCGTGGGCATTTGTCTCAGAGAAATAAACATGTATGGTCACACGAAAACCTGTACATGAATGTTCATAGCAGTTTTATTCATAAAAGCCAAAAACTGAAAATAGCCCAGATGTTATTCAACTGGTGAATGGCTAAACAAACTGTAGTATATCCATAAAATAGTACTCAAAAATGCAAAAGAATGAACTTCTGATGCATGTAACAACTTGGGTGAATCTGCAGAGAATTATGCTGTTTTTAAAAAGCCAGTCCCAAAAGGTTAAATATATTTGATTCCATTTATATGCCATTTTTAAGTAACAAAATTTTAGAAATGGAGAACAGGTGAGTGGTTACCAGGGCAAGGGGCTACAGATTGGTATGGAGAGGTGAGGGGAGTGGGAAGGAGAGAGTATGGTATAAAAGGGCAAGAATAGTGATTCTTGTAGTGATAGAACTGTTCAGTATCTTGATTGTGGCAGTAGATACACAAATCTACATATGTGATAACATTGTGTAGAACAGGGTATATAAACATTCACATACACAGGTGAGTACAAGTAAAACTGGATAAATCTAAATGAGATCAGTGGATTGTTTCAACGTCAATATTCCAGTTGTGATATTGTCATACAGTATCAACATATCACCATTGGGGGAAACTAGGTAAGAGAATAAGGGATCCCTGTATTATTTTTTACAACCGCATGTGAATCTACAATTATCTCATAAAAATTTTAATTAAAAATATAGACAAGGGTAACCTTCTCGGTCCCCTCCTGCTCCGGGAGGTTTTCTGTCCTCTCAATAAATCCTACTTTCTCAAAAAAGAAAAATAAATACTTTCCCATATAAACAAAAACTGAGAGGAGTTGAGCCTTCTCTCAGATAGACATTCTCCTTAAGGCTGAAAGGAGATGACACCTGATAGTAATTTGGATCCACAGGCAAAAACAAAGAATGCCAAAAGTGGTAAATATAAAAGTGTGTGTGTGTGTGTGTCTTCTTTTGATTTATTTTAAAAGGATAAGATTGGCTGGGCACAGTGGCTTATGCCTGTAATCCCAATATCTTGGGAGGCTGAGACAGGAGGGTCACTTGAGCCCAGGTGTTTAAGGCAGCAGTGAGTTATGATCACACCACGGCACTACAGCCTGAGTGACATATCAGGATTCTGTTTCTACAAAAAAATTTTAAAAATTAACTGGGCATGCTAGTGGGCACTTGCAGTCTTAGTTTCTCTGGAGGCTGAGGTGGGAGGATCACTTGAGCTCAGGAGTTCAAGGTTGCAGTGAGCTATGATTGCACCACTCACCACTGCACTCCAGCCTGGGTGAGAGAGCAAAACCCTGTCTCAAAAAAAATAAAAAATAAAAGAGGGAGGTTGTTTGAAACAATAATTATAACACTGTATTGCTAGGTTTATAATATGCATAAATTGTAATATATGCCAATAAAAACACAAAGGAGGTGGACAGGAAATGGAGCTATACTGATGCAAAGTCCCTACATTGTATTGGAATTAAGTCAATAGATATACACCCGATTCTGTCGCCATCCAAAGCCTACGATGTTTCTGCCATCTACATCATGAGTTCCTTCCTTCCTCTACCTCCAGACTCTATTTCTAAAAGTACTAAAGTCCAGAAATGGACAGGCATTGAATTAACGGAGAATTGATGGTTGTCTGCGGTATGAAAAATGATGGATGATAGGTGACATTTCAGAGGGACAGAGATTCTTGCACGGTGCTAGGTGATGGTGGTGGAGTGATAGGGCTTAATAGTCTAACAAAGGCTTGAGCCACAGAAACTTCAGTTAAATCTCAGCCTGACCACTTGCAAACTAAAGAAACTTGAGCATGTCTCATAACTTCCCTGGGTCTTGATTTGCAAAATATGCAAAACAACAAACTTGTGCCATAAAATTTTGGTTAGGATCACACACGATGATATATGTAGCATGCATAACATGCTTCCTGGTATGTAGGAAATGTTCCATAAACAATAAATATTAGTATTATTATCATTAGAACAAACAGTGTAAAATTCAGGCATTACTTCATGATCTTAGCCACTGAGCTGCAAACCCTATAGGGTCATAACTACCATGAAATGGCTCAACTTGAAGATCCTTCTCATTATAGGAATTTCCCATGTCTTACAGAAAATTCCAGACTCCTGAGTTCTGTAGACATTTTCTCCTCTACCCTAAAGTCCTTATGCATATTCAAGCTATTTGGCACAAAATGCTAAAAATTATCCTTTGTTAAAAGTTCCACTTGGGTTTCTGAAGACATAAATTTACTCTTAATGTGACCAATCATATTTTTCCCCTCCAAACATTTATCCTGAACATAAATAAAGTGAAAAGAAAATTAAACTCTCTTGATATGTGTTTATGATATATATATTTGTTATATGTACAAAGCATATATCCTTACTAAGTCTTTGTTCTTCTGTTTGCTAAAATGAGGATGATAGTAATATGTATCCCAAGACTTCTTGGAAAATTTAATGAGACAAACCAGAAAATTACCTGACATATAGTAGGTGCTCATATGATGTTAGTCCCCTTCTTCCTTCTAGAAAAAAGAAAGGTCCTATGGAGGTTAGAACCTGAATGGGGAAACTTTATTCTTTCCCCCATCCCTATACCACCCAAATTAATGGGTTGCAAACAAAAGTAATTACTTGGAAAGGGGAATGAGTGTTGAAAAATTCCTATTGGGTACAAAATTTCTTATCCGGGGGATGGGTACACTGGAAGCCCAGATTTTACCACTACACAATATATCCATCTAACAAACCAGTATTTGTAGCCCCTGAATCTATAAAAACTTAAAAACTTGGCTGGGCACAGTGTTTACACCTGTAATCCCAGCACTTTGGGAGGCCAAGGTGGGAGGATCACTTGAGCCTAGAAGTTTGAGACTAGCCTGGGCAACATAGCAAGACTGGTCTGTACACACCCAAAAAAATCAAAAAATAGGTGGGTGTGCTGTGGAAGGATCACCTGAGCACAGGAGGTCGAGGCTGTAGTGAGCTATGATGATGCCACTGCGCTCCAGCCTGGGCAACAGAGGAAAACCCCAACTCAAAAATAAATAGAAAAGTAAATAAATAAAAACTTTAGCTTGATTTTTTTTTAATTTTTAATGTTAAATATGTAGGGTACAGTTCAGGATTAGTCATACAAATTACCTTATTTTTACACATACACACATATGCACACTCATAGGGTTGACATAGGGTTGGTAAGACTCCTTTGGTAAGTATAAGTGCTAGATCACTAACAAGAGCTGCCTGCCAGCTACTAATATGTTTTGAATAAATCTTATACTTTGTGCTCCACTTTCTGTAATTACAGTAACACTAACACTCAGATCCCCTGGGGAAGAGCCAAGTCACTGAGCATGGCCAAAAATGCCCAGGGCAACCGGGGTACAGAATGCCTGCTTTCCAAGGGCCGCCTCTTCTCACACCCACCCTCAGGGCCTGTTTGACCAAATAAGTACAGGCACACACCTCATCAAGCACTGCCCTCCACTGCACTGAGTCTTTATCATGCTGTGAGTGTTGGAAATATTTTTATAATATAAGAAGTGCTTAAGTCTATAACTCTTCTGCAGGGTTTTCTAACCTGGGCACAATTAGCATCTGAATCCAGATGTGGAAAGCTGTCCTGGGTATTGTAGATATAGAAAGCTGTCCTGGGATGTCCTTGGATGTAGCAGCCTCCCACACTCTACACACTAGATGCCAATGAGTATCCTCTACTTCTGAGTTGTGACAAGCAAAAATGTCTCTAGACATTGCCAGTGGAAACAGAATCAATCCTCTTTCCCACTCTCCTGAATAGTGTGTTTAAAGGCAGCTTCTCCCTTCCCAGTCAGTTGCCCCAGAATAGTAAACTCTCGGCATCAATAGGTAATCCTGCCTTTCCTCTGCTTGAATGGCAAATGACAGTCTGTTCATTCCCTGGGGGCTTCCTTCTGTCATTATTTTGTTTTCTGATTAACAGATTTGACCACCAAGAGTGCTAAGGAAAGGGGATACCAGAGATGATGCTTGTAGACCCCTTGAAATGCAAAGGAAAGAGAGTTGGAATGTAGGATTTTGAGGTGCCTTCAAAGAAATAAAGGTGGAATAAACAAGAAAGATCAACACATCATGAGATGGTGAACTATAGCTGGAAAAAGCACTGGTCAAGGAATACTGTGGTTACGAGGGATTTAAAGAGAAGGCAGAGCTACAACAAATGTGCAAAGGTAGGGTTTCTGTAGAAATCAAGTACAGTGCTGATTTAGTTAGCACTCCCATTTCTGAAAAAACATCTTGCAAATGGCATGTGCCTGTGCATGCATTTACAAGGTGTGAAATGTTTGGATATTCATTGAATATGTGCCAATTCTAGGAAGTATGCTAAACCAACATAATTAATCCAAATTTATAGATGAGAAAATTGAAACTTAAAGAGGATAAGTGATTTGCCCAAGGCCAAGAGTAGCTGAACTCAAATTAACCTAGGTGTCCTTCACTGGATGAATGGATAAAGAAAATTTTATATATATAATTTTCTTTATCCATAGAAATAATATTCAGTCTTTAAAAAAAAGAAAATTCTGCTATTTGTGACAAAAAGAATGACTTGGAGGAACTACGTTAAGTGAACTAAGCCAGGCACAGAAAGACAAATACTCTTACTTACATGTGGAATTTTAAAAAGTTGATTCACAGAAGCAGAGAGTAAATGGTTGTTATTAGGGACTAGGGGCTGAGGGGAATTAGAGAGATGTTAGTCAAAGAGTACAAAATTTCAGCTAGACAGAAGGAATAAGTTGTGGAGATCTATTGTACAGCATGGTGACTATAGTTAATAACAATGTATTGCATATTTTAAACTTCTAAGAAAGTAGATTTTAAGTGTTTTTACCACGCAAAAAAAAAATGGTAAGTATGTGAGGTAATGTGTATGTCAACTAGTTTGATTTGGCCAATTCACAATGCATACATATTTCAAAGTATCATGTTGTACATAATAAATATACAAACACTTCTCAACTTATGATGGGGTTGTGTCTTGATAAACGCATCATAAGTCAAAAATATCCTAAGTCAAAAATGCGTTTATAGCCTGGCGTGGTAGTGCATACCTGTAGTTCCAGCTACTTGGAAGGCTGAGGCAGAAGGATTGCCTGAGCCCAGCAGGTCAACACTAGGGTGGCCGTAAGCGTGCATGGCCACTGTACCGCAACTGGGGTGATGGGGAAAAAAAATGCATGTAATACACCTAACCAACTGAACATCATGGCTTAGCCAAGCCTGTCTTAAATGTGATCCGAATACTTACATCAGACTAAAGTTGGGCAAAATCATCTAATGCAAAGCCCATTTTATAGTAAAGTGTTGAATATCTCATATAATTTCTTGAACACTGAAAGTGAAAAACAGAACAGTTGTATGGGTACTTGAATTACCATTTTTATTCAATGTGCATTGTGTTCGCATCATTGTAAAACCAAAAATCGGAAGTTGAGCTACCATTAAATCAAATTGTCTGTATACAGTTTTTATTAGTCAATTGAAAATAAACAATAATGGAGAAAAGAAATGCATATGAGAATGTTTAAAAATTTTTTATTTTAAAGATGTGGGGTACAATTCAGGGTTAGGTATACAAATGTTCATTATACAGGTACCCTTGTTGATGAGGTGTGCCCCCCCTCCCCTGGCAGTTTCCCACTACTGCCAACTCCTTTCTTATAGTATTATGATAATTGTTCAAGTTCTGCTTACGAGTGAGAACATGTGGTGCTCAGTTCTTTGTTTCTGTGATAGATCACTCAGTATTGTAGACTCTAAGTTCATCCAAATTGCTGTGAAGTTCATAATTTTGTCCCTCTTTATGGCTGCATAATATTCCATCATGTACATGTACCACATTTTTTTATCCAGTCTTCTTTGGATGAGCAGCACGGTTGGTTCCATGTTTTTGCTATTGTGAATAATGCTGCAATAAGCATGTGTGTGCAGGTATCTTTTTTTCGTAGAGTGATTTGAGTTTCTCCAGGTATATTCCCAGAAGGGGAATTGCAGGGTCATATGGAAGGTTAGAATTATTTTTTAAAGAGTAGTTGGACTCAAGCACAACCTCAGATTTCAAATCTGATGCTCACTAAGTCCCACTGAAGCATAATAGTTTTTGTCTTTAAAAAAAAATTATCTCTAGAGTATCCAGGAGAGGAGGCAGATAAGAATGTGCTGGGCTCTGGTGATTGGAGTGTGTCTCTAGACAGAGTGACCCTCTGAGCCAGGCAAAGCTGGGTCCTATTTTTTAAACAGTACTTTTGACACTTCTGTTAAAATATGCTGAGTCTGCTTCTTGTCCAAGCAGGTGACTGTTTCTGACTTCCAGACAGTGTATTCCCTGAGAGCACTCAGAGGGGTTGAGGACTGCACCTAACACTGTGTCTGGCATACTGTGGGTTTGATTAATGTTTGTTGAATAAATGAGTGACACAAGGGCTTTGGAGCTAGACAGAGAGGGTCTCACTTCTGGCTCTAAAACTTGTTATTGGCATGACAATGGTCAAGGCAGTAGAATCTCTTCTCATCTACAAAATGGGGGTTCTATGTTTTGTACGATTCCTGTGTGGAATCAAGGGAGGTAATAAGTGAAGAATATTTTTCAGGGTGCCAAAAAAAATAAGGCACACAAAAATGATAGCTGGTTTCTTTTTCTTTTTTTGTCTTTGTTTTTTGTTTAATTGTTAAAGGGGCTTTACCCTGAAGTAGAAGTAAGGTGGCCTTGGTGGCCACATCAGATAACATCAGGAGGACAAAGACAGAGCTGTGCTTTGGCTGGACACTCTGTTCCAGAGGCAGCCCAGCCTCATGAATAGAAGGAGTTAGGGTTGAATGAGCTAGATATGGGGCCAGGCTCCTCCTCTTGTCCCTTTTCTCCCTAAAATGGCAACCCAGGTTGGGCCACAGGATGGGTGGCACCATGAAACTCCAGGCCTCTCTCCTGTTTCTCCTGATTCTCACTTTCTGCCGAGAACTTCGATCGGAAGAAGAAGAAGGTTGGTATGGAACGTGGGCTCTCCAAGAGTAGACTGGGACTAGAGCACAGGGGTCAGGGATGGGGGCAGCAGCACAAAGAGTCCATTTCTTGTCTCACAGGATAGGAAGTAATTTCAATTCATCTCATCAAATATATATTGGGTGCAAAGTATGTGCCAGGCATTGTCCTCGGTGCTAGGGTTAAAGCAACAAGCCCAGGACCAATCCTGTTTTTGTGAAATTCATATTCTAGTAGGAAAGAGACAGGCAATCCCTCACATGCATTCTAGACAGTCAAAGAGCTATAGAAAAATTTGAGCAGGTGAAGGGGTCTTCAAGATCTGGGGTGGGGTTGGTGGCAGGCAAGGAGAGATTGAGAAAAGGATACAGAAGCCAGAATGTGAAGGTGAGAGGACTTAGCCAAGTCAGATCTACTTATAGGACAAAGTTCTTTCCTGGGCCACTTTTTTAAAGTGGAAGCTTAAAACCTGCAGATGGATGTGGGGAGATAAAGCGCAGTATACCCCAGATAATCTTTTGGAAATGGGGACAGTAGGCAATAGTTCCCTCAATTTTTGAGCAGCCAACAGGATTCCCTTTTTAACAACACATAATATACAAAAGTATAAGAAAATTAAAAATGATCAAAATCTTAGAGATTTTGATAATTATCACTGTCAATGTGCTAGTGAACATCCTTGCACATATAGCTCCCTGCATGTGGAGCTAGACTGTAGATTCTTATACCTAAATGGAATCCTAAACCTCCCAATAACCCTCTAGGTCAGTGGTTCTCAAAGTTTGCTCTTCTTTGGCAGCAGCAGCAACAGTAACGTACTAGTTCCCCGTCTCACCTGATCAGAAACTCTGGGGATGGTTCTCACACAGTCCTGTGCTCTAACAAGCCTTGCAGATGATTCTGATGCGCAATCAAGTTTAAGAACCTTTTTTGTAAAGAAGAACGTAGTGGCAACAGGATGGGCATTCCTGGAGTCAGACACACCTGGGTTCAGGTCCTGGCTCCACCACTTACAAACTCTGTGCCTCAGCAACATTGTTTAGCCTCTCCAAGCTTCAGTTTCTTCTTCTGTAAAATAAGGCTAATGATCTTTTCTACTTTGAATGGTCTGATGTATGTAAAGCTCTCAGTATAGCTTAGCTTTTTTTTTTTTTTTTTTTTGAGTTGGAGTCTCACTCTGTCGCCCAGACTGGAGTGCAGTGGCCGCTCCCGGCCACCGCAGCCTCGACCTGCTGGGCTCCGGCGATCCTTCCGCCTCAGCCTTCCAAGTAGCTGGAAC
>CAUYQG010098572.1:0-11397 GCA_963574415.1 Tarsius wallacei
GCGCCTGTAGTTCCAGCTACTCGGAAGGCTGAGGCGGAAGGATCGCCAGAGCTCAGCAGGTCGAGGCTGCGGTGGCCGGGAGCGGCCACTGCACTCCAGTCTGGGCGACAGAGTGAGACTCCAACTCAAAAAAAAAAAAAATTTACAAACTTGAAAACAAAATAACTGAAATTAAAATGTCAGTCAATGGTTTAATAGCATGTTAGACAAAGCTGAAGAGAAGATTAATAAACTGGAAGTTATGTCGGTAAAAAAATATATTACCAATGAAGCACAGAGAAAACAATAACATATATAGAAAAGAGAATAAGTGACATTTAGGACATGATTAAAAAAAGAGGTGGGGAGGGTCTAACGTGACTTTGGAACCTCAGATTGAGAAAAATGAGAGAATGAGACAGAAGTAATATTTGAAGAAATAGTCCTGAAATTTTCCCAAAGGTGGTAAAAAGATGTTAGGCCACATATTCTAGAAATTCAATGACTTGCAAGCTTAAAGTGAAACTGCTTAGAGCCCAAACTGAGAATATCTTAAGAGCATAAGGAAATGCAAGCCTGCTATATTCAGTAGCAACAAGACTGAGAGCTGCTTCTCAACAGAAATTATAGAAATCAGGTAAGAACAGAATGAATTTTTCAAAATGTTGAAAGAAAATAACTGCCACTAGAATTCCATACCTCATAAAAATATCCTTCAAAAACAAAGGCAAAACAAAGTAATTTTAAACCAACTAAAACTGATATCATTGTTGTTAGAGCCACACTAAAATACACAGGGAGTTATTTTGGCATAAGGAAAATGACCTCAGAAGGAAGCAAGGAGATGCAAGAGAAAATAAAACTCAACAGGAATAGTAAGTATGTGAATAAATATAAATAAATACTAACTACTAACATAATAATAACATACTATAGAACCTAAAATTACGTGTAAAATTAAAACATATAAAATATTACAAAAAGTGGGATTCTCATATTGCCTGAAAATAGATAAAATAACTAATTTGTAGTAGACTCTAATAAATCAAAGATTAATGTTGTAATATCTGGGATAATAAAAACATAACAGGAGGGGAAAATGAAATAATAAAAAAATTAATTAACAAAAGAGCTGTGAGAAGAAAGGAATATAGAACAGGTTGAATAATTGGAAAAATAGTAAAATTACAGATGCAAACTGAGATATAGCAATAATTATACTTATTGTAAATAAACTAAGTATTCAGATTAGAAACCAAGAGTTGTTAGGCTGAATGCAAAGTAATAAATCAAAATATACATTGCTTATTAAAGAAACATTTCAATGTTAGGAAACACAAACACTGAATGCAAAAAGATCTCTTTTAAAAAAGATACCATGCAAACACTAAATGAAGTAAACAATTTTAACTGCACTAATGCTGATGAAATACCCTAAAGGGTACTGGAGGTCGATGCTGTGGTGAGCCACTGCACTGCACTCTAGCCTGGGTGACAGAGTGAGACTCTTAGTCTAAATAAACAAATAAGTAAGTAAATAAATAAATAGCAAGACAATTCAAATAAATTATTTTAAAGAAATATTCAGGATAAAATAAGGAATTACTATGGAAGAGTAATAAATCCAAATACCTGTCATTTGAAAACATTAATAAAATCGATAAGATTTTGGCAAAAATTGATCAATATAAAAGTCACAAATTATTAATACGAATTATTTAAAGAATTGTTATGAATCCTATACACACTCATCAGAAGCTAATAGGAGGTTATTACAAATAACTTTATGCCAATACATTATAAAATAGAGATGAAATGGATAAATTTCCAGAAAAACACAATCCACATCAAAATGACACCAGAAAAGTGTTAAAAATTTACCTAGTCCTATATCTGTTAAAGAAATTAGATCAGTACTTAATCCTTTCTTCCCAGCTCCCTCCAAACCTCCCCCCACAAAAAAAATCCAGACTAGATTGATTCTGATCCTGTATTCAGAATATATACACAAACTCTACAAATCATTTTTTGAAGACAGAAACATTTATTGAAAGAGGAACAAGTGACTTAAACAGGAACTTTACAAAAAGGGACATTCAAATGGTCAATAAACATGAAAAAGTGGTCTATTTCATTACTCATCAAGGAAATGGCCATTAAAATCTTAACAGGTTACAAATAAGCACATTTGAGAGTGGCTATAATTAAATAAACTAATATTAGGAACACTATAAATAATATTATCTATTACCTGTAAGGATATAGAGTAACTGGAACTCTTATACATTTCTGGTAGGAATATTAATATAAACTTTGGGAAATTGCTTGACTAAAGTGATTACTAAAGCTAAAACATGCATACCTTATGGCCCAGAAATTCAGCCCATAGATATCCTGCATAATCACATTCATAGCACCATTTATAATAGCCCTAAGCTAGAAATAACTGAAGAGCTGAGCTGTATCAATAATAGAAAGGATAGAAAAGTTGCTGCATACTCAAACATCAAATATTGTACAGCAATGAAAACAAATAAAGTATTATTGCATGCAAGGATAATCTTACAAATAAAGGAAAGAATTCAGACACAAATAATGTATCATTACAATTGTTCACAATTTAAAAGCAGGCAAAACTAACCTATGGTGTGAGAAATTAGTAGAAAGATGATTTTATAGCAGGGAGTTAATGACTGAGAGAGAGCTTCAGGAAGTCTTCTGAGATCCTGAAAATATTCTATTTCTTTATCTGGGTGGTGCACACAGGTATCTTTATTTTGTGGTAATTCATCAAGCAGTATATTTTGTGCAGATACACTGATTTTTTTTTTTTTTTTGCCCAAGAAAATTCATTGTTGTGAAAAAAAATTTTTAAATAACATTTTCTACCTTCATATGGTTTTATACTCCATTTGACATATTCTAAGACAATCTAGCTTTTAAGATGCATGTTAAAGAATTAAACTTTTGATAAGAAAATAATCATTGGTTCCAGACAAAGCATTAGGCATGCTCATGAATTATTTAGTGCTATAATTTCAGCTTACTTTGCCTGCACATATGTGCCAGAAAAAATACCCATTTAGGCTGATGACAGCTAGAGTTCTTTTTAAAATTATCACTTTAGAGTGCTGACTGCTGCAGCAAGGTTTGGATCAATTTACTTTGTTAAACAATTTGAGTGCTCCTGCTGACCAGTCCTTTAGTCTGATTTGGACAAAGGTTAAAGACAGAGAAGAGTGAAAATGACCATTAGATTTCCCGCTCCTCTGTTCTAGGGCTCTTCCATTATTTTCTTTTTTCCCTATCCTCAGAATTGTCTCTGATGACATAGACAACTATGGCATCTCCTCCCTGTTAAAATGGATATTAAAGCAGTGACTTCATCAGAATATTGAGATTGGAATATTCAAAACAGATGCATTCTGAAGATAGGCAAATATAGTTTATTATTATTTGGGATAGAAAACATTTCCAGACATATGTATTCAAAATGCATTTTTGACATTCCATAGGCTTTTCTATTTGTATGGTTCAAATTACCTGTGGTAGCATAACTACTTATTCTATATAATTTTTTTTGTCCCCAAAATTCCACTGGGCATTAAAATTAATGCTGTAGTTCATTTTTGTTGTTGTTGTTGCCACAACAGAATACCTCAGTCTGGGTAATGTAAAAGAAAAATA
The DNA here is from genome assembly GCA_963574415.1 of Tarsius wallacei. Taxonomy (NCBI): domain Eukaryota; kingdom Metazoa; phylum Chordata; class Mammalia; order Primates; family Tarsiidae; genus Tarsius; species Tarsius wallacei. The sequence goes on from CAUYQG010098572.1 coordinate 3,667, forward strand.
AATTTATCTCTTACAGTTCTGGGGACTGGGAAGTTCAAAGTTGAAGGGACACATCTGATAAGGGCCTTCTTACTCATCATAACATGGCCTAGGATGTTACTTGGCGAGAGAGAAAGAGCATGTCAACTCAGGTCTCTCTTCTTCTGCTTATGAAGCTGTCAGCCCCGTCATGGGAGATGCAACCTGATGACATTATCTAATCTTAATGACCTCCCAAATGTTCTACCCTCAATCAACATATGAGTTTGAGAATTAAGTTTCCAATGTCTAAAATTTGGAGGACACATTCAAACCACAACAATTACTTAGGAAAATTTGTATTGCTAGAGGAAAATTTAGAAGTGACCCCCTCGGCCTCTTAATTTAGAAGCGACCCCATGGGAGATGGGTGAAAAAAGAGCACACAGTCAACCTATCTGAGTCTCCTGGAGAGTTTCTCCTTTCCTGCTGCATATAGGTTCTTTCCATTGTCTTGGTCTTAATTACTAAGAAGACCTAAGACAAAAGAGACCGTCATGTCCTCTCTGGAGAGAACATTATTTATGATTTTTAAAGTGTATCACTTGCATTAATATATGCAGGTTTTTTCTTTTAATATAAAGTCCATTTTTAAGAAAATTCCTGATTCTTGCAGAGGTAAATAAGAAAGCTCTGTTCTTTATCTACAGTTAATAGTGGCAATTCTAGAATAGATCCTGGCAGAGGTGATAAAGGTTAAGAGGAGATATTGAATTTTGGAAAATTAAACCTCTTTACCCTGTCTACACCTCTTCAGGAAACTTCAGGAAACACTGTGCCTCTTGGACAGCAGCTGACTTGCAAGCAGGTGATGAGTCTTGTGAGGCACAGAAGGCAGTTCCTAAAGAATCCACCACACCAGAGGGCTCAGCTGCTTTCCTCAGTGCTGACGATCCTAGAATTCTCTTTCCAAATTGTAAAACGTCATTATAATCTGGAAACATCTAACTCCCTGTCTACAGGTCCAATTGACACCCGGGGTCAAGGTCAGATACATTATGGGGCCTCATTGTGTGAAGGTAAAATGACTTTTGAAGTGAAATAATGGATTTAAGGCACTGAGGCAGAACACAGCTCCATGCAAACCCCCAGTGACATATTTACAGAACCAGGTCTGGCTGAAAACAAGGTGAAAGAAACAGCAATTCTAACTGCAGCCAGCAAAATAAAAAAGCTGATTGGATGAAAATTGGCCAAGCTCTTACTATTAAAAATACCACAGTGTGGCTGCCAGAAGAGTGTTGGGACAAATTGCCAGAGGTTACTGTTACATAAGCCAGAGCTCTCTCTGTCAATTAGCCAGAAATCATTGCTGCATCTCTTCTGGACACAATTGCTCTGATAGGTAACTTGGAAGCTGTTTAGCTCCTTAAAGACTGTAAGTTCTTCTGTGGAACAAGAGAAAAATACCTCCAGGACAAGTCAGGTTTAGTTCCATAGAGAGTGGTGATTCTGCCCCCGTTGGCTGGTAGTTTTAGTAAGAAAGTAAAAGGATCTCAGAGAACTCAAGCAAATGACCTTTTTAAAATTGCAAGGGGAGCAAGGGTAGTAAAAGCAAAGAAATATGCCCTGGCTTGCAAAAAGGAAGGAAGGAAAGAAAAGTTCATCCAATTACCTCATTTTCTTTATTAAAAGATGCTTACTACTCTGATTAGCTTTGAGCTCAGTAACAGCTCCCTGAGGACTATTCTCCACAGGCAAAACTGAAGGAAAGCACAAAGGACAATTATCCAGGTAATTCAGACAAAGCCTGTACCTTATCTTGCAACATGGAAAATGGCAGTGTATGGAGGAGTTACCCAGGTAACAACTCCCATGCTCATCTGCTGTCACTGACCAATCAGCATGCAATAGATTTGGAGCCCTCCTACCACCACATTAATTCTAGCTTTCGTTATCTTCTTTCTGATTCCCAGTCATAGTCTCTCTCTAAGAAGGCTCTTTTTTTCTCTTTTTCCGGTATCATCTCCTTTCTACTCCATCCCACACATACACACTCTCAATATCACATCCATAATCCATTCAACTGCCACCTGTCAAAGTCCTCATTGTAATATACAAACTTGATCTTACCACTCACCTCTACAAAATCCTTAAGGACTACATCATTACCTTTGGTGTTAACTCTGGGCTGGAAGCAGTAAACTCCACCTACTTTACAAGCTTTATGTTGACTCATCCCCACAAACTCTACATTCCAGATAGAGGATAATTTATAAGGGGAATTCTCAAGGTGAGTAGCACAGTCTAATGACCAAGAGAACTTCCATAAATCCCAGTGACCAGAGAGAACCACGTACCAATTAAGTCGGAACCCTAGCGACTCAAGAATCAATACCATTTAAAATGTTTCCTGTGGTTACAAGTTTGAGGACCAGTGCACTATACCACATCTTACGCTTTTGGACATAGCTTTGTCTTAGGCAAGATATTTGCTATTTTTATACCTTTGCTATTTTTTTCCTACTGTTCTTGTAGGACATGGGCAAAGTGTCTTCCTTTGCAACCTTTCAGTGACCTCCTTTAGTTTTCCTATGGCAACCTGTGTATTCCTGTGTCATAATTAAGGAAGTCTTATCATTTTCCCTAAAACTGGATAAGAGAATTCTTCTAGGTTAGAAGTGTGGCTTAATTGTCTTCGTATCCACAGTACCTAATGAGGAAGAACAATAGAAGCACACCAACACTGATTGACTTAATTCTCCAAGTTCTTCTTTCAACTTCTTGAAAGCAGTCTTCTGTTTTGGAAAAACCTCACAGACTTTCTCATTTTAGGAAATAATGTGAGTGGAGAAGAAAGGTATCTGGAAGATAAGGGCATCACACAGACTTTGAAACGCTTGGGTTTTTGTTACTCTCTGTGGTGGTTGTTTGCAATCGGGTGAGAGTCTCTTAATAGTTTCCATACAGAAAGATTTAAGTGGAATTCTGAAGTATTCTGTCAAGAGTGTGAAGGCTCGTAAACAGTTGGATTTCATGACCTTTACCCAAATGAATTTTGTTTTTTAAAGCATTTTGGCAAGGCATGCTCCACAGTAAGAAGGCAGGAAGGACATTTAGATAAGTGCAAACTGAGGGCTTGGTTTCTATTAAGAGGAAACTCGCACTCTTCCAAACAAAAAAGGGTTCCTGGACACGATGCAAGAAGGACATAGTGAGAAGAGATCCAGATTTAGCCATAAGGATACAAACATGAAAGCAATTCCTTGCTGGAAGACATTTTAAAATTCTGAGATCTGAAGGCCAGAGCCTGCCATTGGCATTGACAAAGAAAGACGAAAAACATTTTCAGTTTGGCTTTTGCCACAAGTACAATTGCTTTATGATTCTTGCCCAAAGTCTCTAAATGAGATGCTTGATGTGTGTTTCAAAGTTTTTGCATTCTGATGCTAGCATGGAGGACACAATACATTCTCTTTTCCTTTTCATCCAGTGGAAAGAACTTTAGACACTAAGCTGCTTTGAATAATACGTTGAAAATGAAGTTTATTTTCCAATGTAAGTGGTGACCTTGATCATCCTGCCTAGGATAATCACAGGGACATGTAGAGAAAAAGTATGAGGTTAAAAAAAAAAGAAATAAAAGAAAGAGCATATTTTTAAAATTTCCATTTCCTTTGTTCTTTGGAAAAGAATTATTTGGAATTCTTTTACAAATTCTATTGCGCAAAAATTTATACTTTTTAATGACACTGAGCTTTTTATGTTATTGAGGCCCTATCTTCAGAAGTGAATATAGCAAGGCATGTGTTCTAAAAAAACTTATATCCTAATGCAAATATAGCTAGTCATAATCTCATAGATCTTAAAACACGTATGTAAGTAATTGAGAGATATGGTCTAGAGTGGATATTAAATATTTTGCACAGAATAGACATTCGAACAACTTTTAACCTTTGGACACAATAACTTTACGTTAGCTCATATAAAACTACCATTTCTACATGTTAAAGGCTGTCAGGTAGTAGCAATTACATCTATTTACTCTAATAACAAACTGACTTCAAAGAATAGTAACATCAGTTCCCAGAGATCAATGAGGACCCTTTGAATTTCATCTTTACATTTCAACATCCTTCTTACCATTTAAAAAATATCGTTATTCCCATTTTACAGATGAGAAATCTGAGGATTATAAGAGATCAATAAGTTGTCCAAGAGCACACAACTTGTTTCAGTGAGCCGGGGCTGAAAATTGTGTTCTGACTGAGACATCCGGGTCCTGTTTCAAACCTGATATAGGAGCCAGTCAGCCCATTTTCAAGGGCCTAGATATAGTACTAAAACAGTATGGGAAATGTAAGAAAAGGAAATAAACTTACCAGAATTTTCTTAGGATGAGGGCTGTGTGTTGGTCAGGAGGAACCTTTGATAGGCCGTAGGGTTTAAGGGAGGGTGGTGGTGAAGGAGGACAACCCCCAAGAGATGTGCATTCTCACGTAGCAGCAGTCAGCGACCTGTGCAGTGTGACTGAACAATAACAGAATGTGCTTGTCACCCTGCTCCTGGCTCACAGGCTCATACTTCCACAAGTTTCCGTGAATGAATCCCTCAATTCCATGACTCACCGAAGACTTTTGAATCAATATTAAACCTTGGGATGTGACAAATGGTCTTGTCAATCCCTTGCCCCATGTGGATACCACCCACTATTTTGTGCTTTTTTTATAGGGCAAACCTCCAAGAAGTTGGTCCAGCCAAACAGATACTTCATGCAAATCCTTCAACAGAAACCAAAAAAAGGGGGGCACGTTTGGGAGATCAAATACTGAAGGCATATTATGGCAAAAGATCCCAAAACATTAAAGACGGCCTTAAGCTTTTCCCAGGCAGCCTTATTTTTCCACTATTTATAAGCCACTAGTTCTGCTTCACAGTTGTGAGTGCATAAGCAACTTTCCAACTCAGAAATTTACCATTGCTTCCCAGAACACCAACATACAGACTTTCAACAGGAAGTTGAGTGCAAGAGGATCGGCTCATCTCCAAAATCATCCATTATGAACAGTCCTCAGCACTTTTGATCTTAATTAGCTAAATAAACAAGCTCCCAGGGCTTATTGACAGAGCCAGCTCAACTAATTTGACTCAGTTACATTTTTCCTTGTAGGTATACAGTGTAGGTCATGGTAACTTAGGAAGGTGACCAAGATATACAAAATATATTATCGAAGGAAAAATTATATAAACACCATTTCCTGTAAGTGGAAGTAGTCAGTGTGTTGTATATGGTAAGTTTCAATTTCAGCATCTCATTTGATTCCTAAAACCATAAATTTAACTAGCAAAATAACCAAAACACACAGGCACCAACCAATCAGAACAGACTTTACCTGTAATAACTGATCTCTGTTTACTTCTTTATACCACCTAAATATGAGCTTTGATACTTAAGGTTGACAATGTTGAATCAGAAAGGTATAAACACCATAATAAAAAAATTGAACTTTCTTTTTTTTCCTGTTATTAGAGTCTAGAGATTTAATAATTTAATTCAAAATGAAATAGATTGAATGTCCAGATAACTGTACGTGGCTTTTATTTTGTTCTTCTCTTTGTCCAAGCTTTGGATTTGCAAATAAATCACTGTCTAGAGGTGGATGCATAGAACCATGTACACTCTATGGTTCGATTCATGGGATTTACAATGACAACTTTTTCCAGACTTTGTTTTCACATTCTACATTGATTTTGGAGATTAATCCTCACAATTCCTCCAAAAAAATGAGCTAATAGATCCTCAAAGGAATTAAAAAACATTTCCATTGAACCTTAACACTAGTCCATAAGCAACGTTTCTTCATAGTCTTTGTTTAGAATGCAATTTTCTGTCTTCAGATATCCATGTGACAGCTATTAAGACTATATATGTCTTTTCTATACAATGAGGAAAATTGCCTTTTAGGGCAATTCCTATGCAACCCAATGTCTTCTCATTTAGTGCTATCCATTATGTGGTACGCAGTGGAGAACCCCTAAGACTTTTCAGCCTCTGAATTCTCAGGACTTCCCTCTAGTACATTTGACAGAGACAGTCTTAGGTGAAGAGGTCAATGTGCTTCTCCTTTTATTTTTTACATAAATGTGAATCAAAATGAGGCAAAGACACCTCTCAGGACAGGATAAGCCAGCAGTTTCCTCATTTGCCTTCTCTTCCTCATTTACATATCTGGCTTAATTCAGGGAGGATGCCAATATGCTAACTACTAGACTAGTAGAAATGATCCTACTAACCTCAAGGAAAAGGCAGCATAGTGATGAGCAATGCTATGGAAAATTTTCCATGAAATGTCCTCAGGCAGAAGAGAATGAAATGGTACCCTGGCAGTCCGGGGGTGTCACATGGTACTTGGTATGCTAGGAAAGGTTTTTGATGCCCTATATTTTATCATTAAAATCATCATGTGATTTTTTTTTCATTCTATTCCAAAATATCTGTTTAGATACAAAATTTTTTTTCATATTACTTCACACAGAATCAAGTTAACTCACCATGGAATCAAATTATTTATCATAAAACAACTTTCAAGATGATACACCATGTTTTTCTTATGAAATCACGTGTCCTCTGGCATATCAGATTCAAAATCTCAGAGGTAAATGAAAAATTATCAGATCTAGTGAATAAGACATGGATTCTAATCCTGGCTCTGTTGAGAATATACTCAGTAATTTTCATTGCTTTGTTTAATATCTATTATCTCTTTCCCTTTTTGATGAAGAAAAGTATTTTCAGTACATTCCAACACTTTACATTCTATAAAGTTTAGATTTTGTGTTGTGATTCTATATATATTGTCTTTAGAATAAATTAGGCCATATTAAAAATTATCCAAAACATTTGGTGCCTCTAGAAAAAAGAATGGAGTTTTCATAAAGAACAAAAGAAAGATTTCTTACCAGTCCTAAGAATTCACTGAAGTCAGTGAGACTAACATAAAACTGAGAAGTCAGCACCAGTGAGTGGTGAACTTGAATTTCAAGATTTTGACTATTCTCTGCCTTTTACATTTAAAGGTGGTCAATAATCAATAATTAATAAAGTTATGTAGGCATTTATTATTTTCCCTTACAATACTGCTTCAAAGGATTCATCCCCAGGTACACTGGCAAAAAACAAACACACAAACAAAAACAGGCATAGTATTAGCTGTAACGGCAAAAGACTAGAGATAATCCCAAAGTTTGTCACTATGATTCTGGTTGGATAAACAAGGGATTGTCTGTATGATGATGTACTATAAAGCTGTAAACAAGGCATGAGAAGCATCCCTTTATAGTGCAGTGGATTAATCCTCATACTATACAATGTAAAAAAAACTAAAATGGAAAAAAACGTGCACAGTGTAGTTCATTTAAGAAAGGGATAAATACATATACATGGTTGTTTATATTTTTAAAATGAAAATAAAATCCAAAAACTATTAAAAACACCATCTGTAGGGGAGGGAGAACATAGAGTGGAAGGAACAGGAATAGGCATAGATTTTTTAAGATAACTTTGCTTCATAAATTTGACTTTGGAATTTTACATAATGATAATACAAAATTAAATTTTAAAGTAAACAGCCGGGCTTGGTGGCTCAGCCTGTAATCCCGCGCCTTTGGGAGGCTGAGGTGAGTGGATTGCCTGAGCCCGCGGGTTCGAGACCCGCCTGGGCAACTTGGCGAGACCTCATCTCTACAATAAATCAAAAATCAGCCGGGCGTGGT
>CAUYQG010098574.1:0-12594 GCA_963574415.1 Tarsius wallacei
CCTCAGCCTTCCAAGTAGCTGGAACTACAGGCGCACGCTACCACGCCTGGCTAATTTTTTGATTTATTGTAGAGATGAGGTCTCACTTGCCCAGGCGGGTCTCGAACCCGCGGGCTCAGGCAATCCACTCACCTCAGCCTCCCAAAGGCGCGCGATTACAGGCTGAGCCACCGAGCCCGGCTGGTACCCGGTTGTTAATTGATGAATTAGGAGTCTTTCTTTCTTCATGATCTTTGTTACCATAACATTGTTTTTGTTTGTTTGTTTTAGCCAGAATCAATTGGAGCTCTCTTACATCTGAAGAATCTCTGGTTGGATGGAAACCAACTGTCAGAATTACCTCAGGTAATTGGAAATTTCACAATGTCTCCCCCAAAACATAGGACAGCAACAACAATGATCTTTGTCTATTCCCTGCTTCTACTTAAGGTTTTCATAAAAAGGATCTTGAAAACCAAAATTATTGGTTAAAAAACACATTTGGAAAAACACTGAGCATTCATCATTCTACACTGTCTTAGAAAAACTGAAAATCTCAATCTATCATTTCTAAAGAGAGTAAATGTGTCCTTTCGTTTGTGAAGTCTATATTTTATTTATTTTATTTTATTTTATTTTTTTGAGTTGGAGTCTCACTCTGTCACCCAGACTGGAGTTCAGTGGCACACTCCCGGTCACCTCAACCTTGACCTGCTGGGCTCCGGCGATCCTTCTGCCTCGGCCTTCCAAGTAGCTGGAACTACAAGCACGCGCTACCACGCCTGGGCTAATTTTTGATTTATTGTGGAGATGAGGTCTCGCTAAGTTGCCCAGGCGGGTCTCGAACCCGCGGGCTCAGGCAATTTACTCACCTCAGCCTCCCAAAGCGCGGGATTACAGGCTGAGACACCGAGCCCAGCTGGAAGTCTATATTTTATTTCGTCCTTGATACTATGTGGTTTACTTTAAGTCCAGCAGATTTGTAAGTTACCAGTATCCATGATTCTGTTGTTGTACGTTTCTGCCATTCTTTGTGATTTGGGATACTTTGACCACATTTTGCCCTGTATTAGTTCATATAAGAGCAATGTTAAACATCTTCATTTCATATTTTTTCAAAATATTGCTCATGGTTTAGCAGGCATGCTGTGGGGGTTGAGGCTTTTCCTGCTGTTGCCAAATATGAGAACCATGTCCCAAATGAAGTGGAGTCTTGTACAACTTCTGAGTACCCAGTGATCTTATGGAGTCCTAACAAACAGGCACATATTCTGAGAAACTGAAAATAAACAAAAATCCAGGCATTTTCCCCTGGCATTTTTCTCTCCAAACTATTACTGAATCTTATGCCTTAGTGTGTCTTACAGCCAGTTTTTACAGTCAGCGCATTTCCTGATATAGGTGCTTGTATTTTAAAACTAGTCCAGATGCTATCTCTGCTCAGCAGTGGGAACCAGGTATGCAGGGACTGTGTCTTTAGTGGAAGATGCCACATCAACGCGGGGAGGCTGGACACTAGAAGAAAGCTCTTAAGTACATTTTCATTTGTCATAGCTTTGGCACCGAAGTTGCCATGATGTCACTTAGTGACTAATGGAACTAAGGAACTAATTTAAGTCCTTTTCTGAGGTCTTGGCTACAGTTGGGAAAAAGAGATTAATACTGATCAATTAATACCTAGATTTCTCTGGAAAATGTGAGAGGAATCCTGGTTGAGAGAATGCTAGTTACTTTAGGAATCAAAGGATGGGGGAAAATCCCATGAAATTATCAAGAGAGTAATAAAACATCAACTATGGGACATGACGGATACAAAGTATGTATATGTACAGATGTGTGTAAATGACTGTGTGCCAAATGTACTGTCCTACACACAAATAAATTAAACCTCCAATGATTGTGTTGTAAATCGTTAATTGAAAAAAATCTCATTTGCCCCTATAGTATAAACTTGTGTTAAACCAGGAATAAATGCACAAAAAGTCTCAGATAATCAAAATAATTTTCTTATCTTCAGTGATGATGGAAAAAGAAGGATACAAGACATTGTTAAAAAGGAATTAATGAAAAGTAGAACAACTTCAGGGGTCTGGTCTGAATTGGTAGAAATGTGATCTGGTTTCTTTTTTTTTTTGAGTTGGAGTCTCACTCTGTCGCCCAGACTGGAGTGCAGTGGCCGCTCCCGGCCACTGCAGCCTTGACCTGCTGGGCTTCGGTGATCCTTCCACCTCAGCCTTCTGAGTAGCTGGACCTACAGGCGCGTGCTACCACGCCTGGCTAATTTTTGATTTACTGTAGAGATGAGGTCTCGCCAAGTTGCCCAGGCGGGTCTCGAACCCGCGGGCTCAGGCATTCCACTCAACTCAGCCTCCCAAGGCGCGGGATTACAGGCTGAGCCACTGAGCCCGGCTGATCTGGTTTCTTATAGACAGGAAATATAGCGACAGACTGGTGAGGTGTGTATTAGATAGGAGATAGGCTGGAAAGACTAGATTAGACCAAATTAAATGTAGATTGAGAAATATACACCTACGTAGACATCAGGGAGTTGCTAGAAGTTTTTTGAGTAGAAGGGTGGTCTGATTTTGTGACTAGAACTAGCTATGATTTCAGGAAGAAAATTAGGAGGCACCATTTATAGAATGAACTTGGGAAAGAGGAGTCAGACCAGAGTCCAAGAGACAGAGCTGACAATCAGGGTGAAAAGAGTAATGAGGGTAGGAATTGAATATAGGAGAATTGAATATAGGAATGGAAAAGTGGAAGCAGTTATAAGAGAGAAAGTATGCATTGTGGGAATGGAAGGAAAGAGAACTCTTAAATAGAATATTAGACTCATTGAGGTACCTGTCCTAATCCTGGATAGACTGTTGTCTTTTAAAAACATTATGCTTCTCTTTCCTGTTGATGTTAAAGATGTCGATGGGTCTGCTTCAGTTTTTCTGGTGAGCTACTGCATTGATGTTTGTGGTAACAAGTACTACATGTCATGGAAGGAAATATAATGTAGGTGGATTCTCACCAGAGGAAAACCCCAGGGTTGCTCTGCAGTGTAAGCTGCTTACTAATGATTGATTCAAAGTTGGAGAACTGGATTCCAGCCTCCTTTTGCCCCCTAACTGTAATCTTGCAGTCATTTGTTCTCCGGTCTCTTCATCTGTTAAGTGAGAATGATTCCTTGCCTGCCTGAAGGTAGAAGGCTTGGCTGCCCTCCCAGTTCTGTGTCTGTAGATTTATACAACCTCCCATTTGATTGGAAGGGGTCTAGGCATTCGCGCCTGCCTTCATATTTGAATATATGCTAAAGATAAATCCTGAGGACTGCTTTAGGATTTGGCTGTGAAAAGTCACTGCAACACATTCCTCTGCTCTGTGTCAGGTTTAAGCATGAGTTTCTTTTTCCATGTCATTGTTACAGGAAATAGGAAATCTGAAGAACCTGCTGTGCATAGATGTCTCTGAAAACAGGTTGGAAAGACTTCCTGAAGAAATCAGTGGCCTGACTTCATTAATAGATTTAGTCATTTCTCAGAACTTATTAGAAACGATTCCAGATGGCATTGGTAAGCACGGACAATAACTAACTGAAGGAGCTGCCTGCTGTTGCCTTGAACAGTTGGAGCACACTCTGATCCTTTGGTCACCACCCTCAGGTGGTGGGGGTGTGACTCCTTAAAATCTACTTGTTTGCTTTTGAAGAAGGAAAGCAAATAATATTTAATACAACTGAAGTTTCTGTATATGCAGGTGATTCTGTCATCTGTGATGGTAGCAGTTACAGGTTACATTGTTAGTCTTAAGTCTTGACTCATATCTACTTCATCTGTATCTTGTCTCAGTGATTTAAGGAGGTAATAGCTCAAATAATAAAATGTGCTTAAGGCATATGAGCAATCATTAAGAAGTTTCTAATTTGGCATCCTAATTGTGAGATGAGAAAATCTTTGACCTTATTGCATGACCCAGGGAAGATGCTGCCCAAAAAAGAGTGATTGAGTACATGAGGAAACTGTCCCCATTAAATCCGACGACAGCCTCTGATTTAGATTGTTTCTAGTACATTGGAACAATCCTTAAACCATTCTATGCTATTTTCTTTTTTAAAGAATAATCAATCTAGGCCTTTTCCTTACTATAAAGTACTTAGTCCAGTGTGAGAAATCAAACACAGAGAAGATATAGACAGGCACAGACTAGGAGGTCCACCATAGCAAAGCCACTTAGATGTTGTAGGAAGCTATATTTAACCACAGAGTTAAAGGATTGCTGCCTTTAACTTATTCAAAACCCGTGAAAGGAAATTTCTGAAAGGTTTCCAGTGGTTGGAGAAGCTGTGTGACAGAGGACCACTTCCTCTCTGGTATTTGGTCAAGATGAAATGGTAACTGATAGTAGCAACCCAGTAGGAATACAGATACCATGTTTCAGTTAAAACCATTTGGAAAATTGATGGGGATTTTGACTGTTTGTAGAGATGTTCACTGGAAATCATCTGTGGCATCTGAAAGGGATGGTGGAAATGGGGCACATTTTGTTGCCTGGAGTGAGGAGCAGTAGCAGGCATGAGATGACCTGCAAACCTTTGAAGGGCTGTCTGCAGAACGAGGAGTGGATATATTGCATGTTCTAGTTCAAATGGGTGAAGTGAAAGGATTGTGAAGACAGAATTTTAAAAAGCAAAGATATGTTACAAATTAGTTTGGGCTGCTTAGTGAAGTAATGAGTACCCTATCACTAGAAGTATTCAAGGAGTGGTTGCAAGACAACTTGCCAGTAATGCTGTTAAGCAGACTCCTCTGTTAGTATGAGGTGTCTTGGTGCTTGGCTGTAGCACTCAGTGTACCCTGCAGAGAATGCCACCATGTCTCCTGACGTAGAGGACTGGTGGAAACCCTCCAGGTGCAGTGCTAGTAGGTTATTGCTTGTGCCAAATAAAGAACTTAAAAGTCGGCTAGTCCTCCTACCCTGCCCTATAGCCGCACACAAGGCAAGGTAAGCCTTCCAATATCTTCCATTCTCCAACTGTGTGTCTCTGTTAGAGTAGAGGCTGTCGTCTGATTTAATGGGGACAGTTTCCTCATGTTAGCCACTCAGTAGATCATGAAGGGCATCTGCTCTTTAGGCTCAGTTCTCTGACTTATAGCTGACAGTGCGAATCTGAATGACTCAGGATTTTTTTTTTTTCACCTGATGGGGCCTCTGAGGAGGCTGCAGGAAGGCACATTCTTCTCCTTCGTGGACACCAAGCATCATCAGGAGGTCATGTCTTCCTGCCCTGAGTGAAGTAGGCTTGTCCTTATCGTGGCTTTCCAGAGACTACTGCTTCATTCATGTAGGGGTCTTCACTGAGTATTGTTCATTCATAAGTGATTTAATAAACCACACTTTATTGTTTTTAGTAAGGATGATTCTTAGAGTAAGATGAACGTTTTCTTCATACACAAAACACCTCCTGTTCTTAAAGATCCATTGAGAACCAGCTGTTTGTTTGATTTTTAATTTTGTGGTTTGATATGATGTTTTTATGACCTTTAAAATGCTTTGTTTGTAATTGCTGCCTCCTTTTGAAGTTCTGAACAAATTATTTTAACTCTCAATATTCAGTGATCTAAATAAGAATGACATCATTTCATATTGTGAAAAGCTGGATGAGAGAAAAATAAGTAACTATTTAAAACAAAGAATAGCAGATAGGAAATACCAAGTGGTGATTAGGAAAACAATCATAACTAATGAGTTTAAATAATGCTTTTACAGGAAAACTAAAGAAACTGTCGATCTTGAAGCTTGATCAGAACAGACTCACACAGTTGCCTGAAGCAGTTGGGGATTGTGAAAGTCTCACTGAACTAGTCCTTACAGAAAACCGGCTCTTGGTGAGTGGCTTGCACACTGCCATAAAGACATACTAGGGCAGATTTTCTTTATTTGCAATTTGAAGGGACCCAGTGGAGATTTCTTCATGTTACATCTCAGAAAGGGACTTGCAGAGCAAATGCGTGACATACAGAAGATCAGTTTTTAACATATTTAAGTAAAGAAAGTGGTGTTTCACATCCCCAGGCTGAGCTTGTGTACCAGTTGCGGTGCTTGTAATATGGGGATAGAGCCGATGTCTCACAGGAATCCCTGTGAGGTATGGGGATAAGCCACTGCAGCTGGAGGTGTGGATGCCTCTGCCATGGTCTCCTGAGACTGCCACAGGAAATGTTCTCCAGGGTTCCTCTGGCCTCTCCCTGGGTTCTTTGCACACATGGGAAGAGCAAGAGGGAAGGGGAAGAAATGTAGGTTGGCCAGGGAAATGCCCGGTGGGATTGGGACTGGGAACGCTCTTTGTGGGAACCCAGAGGATGGCAACTGGTGACCTCCGATTAAGGCTACTTTGTACCCCATCCTGGAACTTAGGAGTGGAGGTGACTGCGAGTGTGCCCACCCTGGACCGGGTTCCCTATGCCTCCGCCAAGGACAGAGACAGTGCGTGCACCCTTGCCAAGAATGGGTGGGCAGGATGGCTGCAGATCTCAGTTGTCTCCTCCCATCCTGCTGTCATCAGTCCTTCAGTCTCACTTCTCCTTCCCCCCAATTGGTTGTCACATCGCCACCCTCTTTTCTTCAGTTTACTTTCCTACCTTTCTCTTCTCTTTTCTCCCTCTTCATTTTGTCACTTTATTTTATTTAACACTCCTTTTCCCTCATTTTCCCCTGTCTCCATTTTCTATATATAGAGTAAGTAATGCTCTTTAGGAGAATAGTGATGGCGAGAGCGGATCAGGGGCACAGACTTGGGTGGGGACCCCGGCAGCGTCTCAGGTGGCTCAAGCGGCCAGCCTCTGGCAGGTGTGGCGGGAGTTCCCAGATCCCTCTGTCCTACTTTGTGTTTTGAGGCTTACACATAGTAATCATAACAATTATAACAACAGTATTCACCCTGGATTCCGCTGGAGTGTTGAAGACCTCACGAGGGCCCTGGCCTGGCTCCAGTGGGGCTCCGATAGGGCTCTGCTCCCCACACCAAGCCTGCTCACCTTCCTCCCGTTCCATGGCCCGCTTCTTCCCCTGGCCGCATGGTGCCCTGCTCTGGGTGCTGAATGCCCCCCTGCACTCTGGCTTCCACCGTCACCTAAGCCACCATCCCAGTGTAGCCCCTGAAGGTATGGGTAGGACAGGGGTGAATCTGAGGGTGCAAATCCTCACTTACTTGAGCTGAGGGGCATTCATTTCCTCTTTACAAGGTGCTTCCCTGTTCTCAGGTCTCTGCCTTTGACTTCATTTCTTAAAACATGCTATCATTTCAACAAAATTCAAAATATTTAATTTTACGTCCCCTGAGTGAATATTGCAAGTATCTAATATTCAGTGAGAAAAATTGCTTCTTTTGCTAGATGAGGTTATTTTCTTTAAGTCTTTGCAAAGATCTGTTTAACTGCAAGCTATGTTAAAAATACGTGTTAAATTCAAAATGAAATTGCTGTTTTAACAGACTTTACCCAAGAGCATTGGAAAACTAAAGAAGCTGAGCAACTTGAATGCAGATAGAAATAAATTAGCATCTTTACCAAAAGAGGTATGTGCTTTTAGAGAAATAATATGTAATAATTATAAGGAAATAACAACACACAAGAGATCAGAAATGTCAGATATTTAAAGAGACTTACATGTTGCTTTTTAAAGGTATAAACTTTCATCTGTGACTATAGAATGGGCTGGAGGAATTATATCAAAGAATGGCCATCAGTAACATAAAAGAGAGTTGGTAAAAGTGAATTGATAACAATTTTAAATGGGAGAAAGAGAGAGATTGACATGTTGGTCTTGACATGCAAATAATGGTGGCACCATTGACAGAAATGGGTAGTTTGGGAGTTTGGCAAAGGAAGAATTGGATGATTTCAGATTTGATTTTTGAATTCAGTATGAATTCAAAATTAAGCTCTGTCCCATAAGCCATTGGAATTATAAAAATGAATCTTGATGCAACCGTATTTCTGGGCAGAGATTTACATTGGACTGTTCATGTCTCCTGATAAAGGCATGCATGTAGAGGAAGGCAAATGGGAAGCTAAAAACAGCATTCTAGGTTGTTGTTGTTGTTGTGTGTATGAGTGCACTAAGCAGAAGAAAAGACAGTCACCATCCGCTGTGGAGAGTAGCTATGTGGACTCAGAGGCTGGATGTGTAGACTCCGAGGCACTACATTCTGGTAGGGGAGGAGGAAATGCTGACGAGGAGGAACCAAGCAAGGAGGTAACTAGTGCATTGTTGAAGAGGAAGGCATACTTGCTGTTGCTGTTGGGAACTGGAAAGCGGTAGTGCTGAGCTTGAATTTTTATTAGCAATACAGCCTTGAACCTAGTTTAAGCTGCCTCTACTTCACTTTCCTCCTCAAATGATCTGTTGGTGATTATGGTATTTCTTTGTATGATGTGATCACTGCCAGGTACAGTTTTCTTCATATATACATATATATAGTTTCAAGTCAAGATCTCACTGTGTTGCCCAGGCTGGAGCACAGTGACACCATCATGGCTCACTGTATCCCGGACCTCTTGGGTTCGGGCCATCCTTCCACCTCAACCTCTTGAGCAACTGGGACTACGGACATGCGCTGCCACAATAGGCTAATTTAAAAAAAAAAATTTGTCAAGACTGGGCTCAGTGGCTCAGCCTGTAATCCCAGCACTTTGGGAGGCCGAGACAAGTGGACTGCCTGAACCCACGGGTTTGAGATCCGCCCAGGCAACTTGGCAAGACCTCATCTCTACAATAAATAAAAAATTAACCGGGCGCAGTAGCACGGCCTGTAGTTCCAGCTACTTGGAAGGCTGAGGTGGGAGGATCGCCTGAGCCCAGCTTGTCAAGGCTGCGGTGGCTGGGAGTGTGCCACTGCTCTCCAGTCTGGGCAACAGAGTGAGACTCCAATTTGTCTTATGAGGTCTCACTATGTTGCCTAGGCTAGCCTCAAACTCCTGGGCTCAAACAATCCTCCTACCTCGGCCTCCCAAAATGCTGGAATTACAGACAAGAGCCATCGCGCGTGGCTTTATCATGTTTCTGTTTTGACCCTTTCTAACATCTATCTTGGAATAATGTCAAAGCTGCCATCAGACCAGCCAGACTTGAGGGGCTCCTGTTTTCATGGGGCCATGTCTCAGGGTGTCTGAACTTCCTCTTGTCTTTCCTCATCTCGTGTTCTGTTCATGGTGTCCCAGTCTTCTCCCTGTACAATATGGTGGCCAGCATTCCTGAGTGGTAGCATGAGGACATTTATCATAAACATGATCATATTCTGACACACTCATTTGTGAACACAGGCATCTAAATAAAACAGTTTCCAGCAGAAAGACTGAGGTCTGTATCATAGCTAAACTTGGGACACAACTAAGAGATTCTGCTAATCAAAATATTTTGATTCCAGTTTCTAAGTGGTCAACCAAAAAAACATAAATCTGATATTCTGAACATTAATTTTATTCTTGTTGAATAGCATTTGCTGACAGGAAATATATTGGACACATAAATGTACACATGGAAGCAGAAAAGATCTGTTACTTGCTTTCTCAAGGCCAGGTACTAGCCTCGGTGCTTTCAAGTATTTGTTGTACTTGTTGAATACTCACAGCAACTTTTGAAGGCATGATATTTTCCTTGTTTTACAGATGAGGAAACTGAGACCAGTGAAAAATTTTCCTTACTAGGGCTCATGTAGCTATAGTTGGTAGAACCAGACTCCAAAGATAAATCTCCCTATAGAAACATGGCGACTCAGGCAATGCAGGTTCAGCCCAGCCTTTTCTTCTGTGTGCCCTTGAGGTAAGGAGAGACCCTGATTTGATAGAGAAAAGTCAAATTATCCTTCATTTGGACATTTTAGAAGATAAATACATTTTAGAAGAGTTTTCAAGGCAAGTGGTGAGCAGAGCACTTTTAATTTAATGCGAAGTCCAGGCAGCTTCACCACCACTCCCAGCTTCCCCGCTGCTCTCTTTCACTCTTTTGCAGGAACATGTTCTAGACGAACCTAAGATATTTATTTCTATAAAACCATCATTCGGTATCAGTCCTCTCTTCAATTTAAAAGAATGCAGCTCACACTCAGTGTTTCTGATTAGAGGGTTATACCTAGTACATGTTTTGTGTCTGCTTGAATTTAGGAGAACAGCTTTCCATGATGCAAAAAGAGAAAATATTTCCAGCTTCTGGGCATTTTAGCAGTCATGTTTAGTCAATTTTCTGAGCCATTACGATTTGTTTTCTGGCATTTGGAGCTTTATAAAGGGATCGAGTCTATGCCTTTTCCTTCAGCTACCTGATAAAGCAGAGAATGGTGGTTAGGTTTTTCAGAACTGGGTCTTTTCTAGCATACACTCACTCCTCACACACACTCACCTCCGGAGTCAGAAACATGCTGAGCACACATCTCCAGTTCTGCCGCTGGCCACAGTTTGGCACCCAGTAGAGGGGTTGAATGCTTACCTCTGACCA
Organism: Tarsius wallacei; assembly: GCA_963574415.1. Lineage (NCBI taxonomy): Eukaryota > Metazoa > Chordata > Mammalia > Primates > Tarsiidae > Tarsius > Tarsius wallacei. The sequence continues at coordinate 10,462 of CAUYQG010098574.1, forward strand.
TCAGGGCCAAGCTGCCAAACCACTGGGAGCCTCCTGACCTCCCATCACATCCCGTTAGCCTAGGCAGCACCATCGTGTCATGAGTCTCTGTACAGTGAGTGTGGCAGGCCTGTGGCTGTGTGTGTTGTTAGCTCTGCCTCCAAGCTTGATGCCACTTGATCAAGTCTTGCATTTTCCTGATTGGATTCTTTCCTTTCAAAAACGTATGACTTTTTTTGTTTTTGAACACTTAAGTTGCATACATGACAAATCTAAAATGAAATGCCCACCAATTCAATCCGTATGCCCCAACTACATAGTTGTATTAATTACCACTGGTCTGGTGTGCTGTGTGGTTCCTTTCTATATTTTGTCCTTAAAAAAAAAAAAAATCGATAGTATTGTATATTGTCAGTGTTATGGCACAGCTCCTTAGTCTGTAGCAGCATTTATTTGCATTTTTTTCCCAAATGGTTGAGGGGAAAATGTTTGTACTGTGTGGATCGTGATAAAAGATTCTCTTTGTGTTTTGTGGTATTATTTGTAGTAAACATTTGCAAATCAATGAATGTCTCTTGTTTTCTTAATTGTTAGCTGCTTGGAAATTTAGAAAAGTCAGGTAAACTTGTGACCTTGTAAGTATCATTCAGACTGCAGTTGCATCTCTAACTTCCATGCTCCTCTTAAATGCATGAATATTCAAATTGGCTGACTGCTTTGCGTGTTCTCCATTGTAAAATATTGGACATTTTTCTCTAGATTCAGTTTTCTTTCTTTTTTTTTTAATGACTGCATGACCTGGAACCTTATTTTGTTATGTGTTTTTCATATTTGTTCAGATTATTCTCTATCAGAAGAATGCTTTTCTGTGAATTACATTTTAAGTAATTTAGAAGTTCTGAAAGGCATCACTCAGCTGCTCATCTGTCTGAGTCTCTCTCTAATGGGAAGGCTTGCTTTATTTGCTACATGTGGCATGCTTCTGATTTTTCAAGCCATTTTTTTTGTGTCTTTCATTTTTCATTCTGTTGCTTAAATGTATATATTTCAGGGGAACGGACATTCCCTTAAAATCTCACAGTTTGGTGGAGGGAAGAGTTCAGGGGAAGAAACTGCAGGACTGTGATTCCTAGATAAAAAGGTAGTTTGGTACATGTGTGATCATGAGCATGACTTTCCATTAAGTCAAAATGAAGTGGCCCCAACTATGTCACATCTGTCTAGTCAAATGAGACAAGATAAAATTTGCAAATCATTCATCAAAGCTTTTCTTTATCAGGCAATCTGTAGATATTTGTTAACCATAAACATTACTGTGATACTCAGACATGTCTGTGGAGATAGAGTATTCATTTTGTGGGCAGCTTTCTGCCTTCTTATTATTGCAATTCAAAATTCTTTTACTGTGTTTTCGTTGTATTCTAAAATGAATTGTTGATTAAATAGATGATATAGCTCCTAAAAATCTTAGAATAAAATATAGTTGACCATAAGATGGAGAAGGCATTCTTAAACTAGAAAGAGGAAATAAGTCATAAGAGAAACAGTTGGCCAGGTGCGGTGGCTCACACCTATAATCTCAGTAGTTTGGGAGAATGAGGCAGGACTATTGCTTGAGCCCAGGAGTTTGGGACCAGTCTAGGTAACATAGAAAGATCTCATCTCTACAAAAAGATAAAAAAATTAGCCAAGTTTCTGCATGCCTGTAGTTCCAGCTACTCAGGAGGCTGAGATGGAAGGATCACTTGAGTCCAGGATGTCTAGGCTGCAGTGAGCCCTGATTGTGCTACTGTACTCCAGCCTGGGCGAAAGAGTGAGGCTCCAACTCAAACAAAAAGACAAAAAACAAAAAAACAAAAAAAAACCCCAAACAGTTAATGGGTACATGAAAATTAGATTTCTGATCTTCAAGAAGGTAAAGACAGCCTGGGGCAGGTAGACATTTATACCATCTCAAAGGAGATGTGTCTTTACTCTATTAGAAGTTCTTTTACATCACTGAGGAAAAGATGTACCCACTGTTGAAAAGTAGATGAAGACAAAGAATCTTCCACAAGCCAGGCTTGGTGGCTCAGCCTGTAATCCCGCGCTTTGGGAGGCCGAGGTGAGTGGATTGCCTGAGCCCGCGGGTTCGAGACCCGCCTGGGCAACTTG
>CAUYQG010098575.1:0-18872 GCA_963574415.1 Tarsius wallacei
TCACATGTTCTCACTCATATAGTAGACCTTGATCATCCAACGTATTACCACAAGAAAATGTCTGACTGTGGTGGGAAACTGGGGGCGGGGGGGGGAGGGTGAGGGGGATGGGATTAATGGTGGTGGGTATCTATCTGAGGATGGGGAGACACCTCTTATCAACAAGGGTACCTGAACGAAATGTTTTTGTATGCCTAACTCCTAACTGTACCCCACAATAACATAATAAAATAAAAATAAAAAAAATAAAAAAAAATAAAAAAAAAAAAAAATAATAATAATAATAAATCACAGCAACAACAAAAACTACAACAACTAGTATGGCAGTTCCTCAAAAAACTAAAAATAGAATCACCATAAGACTCAGCAATTCTACTTCTGGTTATATTTCTAAAAGAATTGAAAGCAAGGACTTGAGCAGATATTTATACATCTGTGTTCATAGCAGCATTATTCAAATTAGCTAGCATATGGAAGCAACCCAAGTTTCCCTCAATGGATGAATGAACAAACAAAATATGACAAGACACACACACACACACACACACACGTGTAAACAATGGAACATTATTCAGTCATTAAAAAGAAACTCTAACACATGCTACAACATGGATGAATCTTGAGGACATTATGCTAAGTAAGATAAGGCAGTCACAAAGGACAAATATGATTTCACTTGTACGAGGTGCAGAGAGTAGTTAAATTCGTAGAGACAGAAAGTAGAATGGTGGCTGTCACAGGATAGAGGAGGGAGGAATGAGGGGTTAGTACTGAATGAGTGCAGAGTTTGTGTTGGAAAAGATGAAAAAGTTCTGGAGATGGATGGTGATAATAGGTGTATGACAATGTACTTACTGCCACTGAACTCTACTCTTAAAAATGGTTAAAATGGTAAATTTTATGTTATGAATATTTTACTACACTTTAAAAACTGCAATAACTAACATTTATTGATGCTTGAAATGTGTCAGATACCTTTCTAAATTATTTTGAAATATAATTTCATTGAGTCCTCACAGCAAGTCTGTTATCATCATTCCGTTTCACAGATGAATAAACTGTGCACGTAGAGGTGTTGGGAGACAATTTTCCACAGGGCCCTCATACTCTGCATATCTTGTGAGCAGTGGCATTAGTTGCTCTTTTTCCAGACTATCTTTTCAAGGATATTTGTATAGCAGACAGACTTGGAAAATAAAAACAGTATATTCCTTAGATGCAAAAGGCAGGTTTATTTATCGTCTAGTAAAATAAAGATAATGCCTTGCTTCAGGACAAAGTTCAGGCAGGTTTACTACTCATCACAAAATATTTGGGGTCCCTACATGTGAGATTCCTCTCCTGTAAAATAACCTACTGCCTGTAAAGACATCTCTTGCCCTCTTTGTGCCACCCTGTAGGAATTGGAGCTCAGGGAACTGGCACAAATGCTGACATTTTGGTTACTACTGTTGTCATGAATAATAAAGTCCTTGTCTCTGATTCAAGAATCTCATGTCTTCTGCCAGTGTCCATGCAATTGTGGTAGTTAACTTGTTAGCTTGCAAGTAGAATGATATCTCAGACCCATCAGCATTCTGACAGGAGGTTAAATAACTTTCCCAAGATCACTCGGCTAAAAAGTAGTGGAGCCAGAAATTGGACTAGCCCTGGTAGTTCTACTCCCAAGCACATGCTTTCCCTCAGCCATCAAGCTGTATTAAAATAAAATGGCCAGAAGGCAGGGGTAACACTCAAATATGTATATAAAAGCTAATAAAACATATATGTATTTTTAAGAAGTCAGTCCTGCTGTATTTGATATAGACTGTCTCCACTATAATTTTGGTCATATTTAGAGGAAATGAAAATGTTTTCAAAATCATTAGCATGATCAATTTGTCAGACAGAACATTTTCCACCCTGTCCTGACTTACAAATCTCCAATTCTTTCCTTTCATAATTCTACAAAAATAAAATTTATAATATTCTTGCATGAAGCCTTTTCTATTCCATCAATAAAAAATATGTCACATTTCTCTGAAATCTTGCATATTTTGCATTTCTTTCCAGAGTCAACACTGTAGAGCAATTAAGAGCATGGATTCCAAAACCAGATTGCCTTGAATCTAATCTTGGCTCTGTCACTTACTATGTGATTTTGGGCAATTCAGTTTAGCTTATTGATTCTGTATCCTCACCTGTAAAATGGAGATATGGTGGAAGGACCCGAAAATACCCAAAATGTATTTTTTTTAAATGTATATTTTATTCTTACTTGTCAATTTTGATGCCTTTTTAGTGTTTCAGCCTTTTATTGGGGTTTCATCTCTTGCACATCAGCAAAATATTTCCCTCTGAGGACTTTTTTCATCCCGGGAAACAATAACAGCAACAAAAATTTGTTCTGGGTGAGATCAGGTGAATAGTGAGAGTGGAGCATAGGTGTCATGCCATTTTTGGTAAAAACTGCTGAACAGTTAGCGTGGTATGGGCTGGTGCATTGTCATGGTGGATGAACCAGTCACCTCTTTACCACAACTCAGGACACTTATTCTGCAAATCATGATGCAATCTCAAAACTCCCAGATAAAAACTTTGGTTGACGATTTGATCTGGAGGAACAAATTCTGAGTGTACTACAAGGGGCCCACCCTCCAAAAGATAATTCTGAGCTTTTTGGGTCTCACCCTCATAATAATTCTGACAGCCAGTCATAGGGTACCGCTATGATAAAGCAAATGCATTCCCATATTTTAAGAAGAAAAACATACATTTATCTCTATAAAACACTAGATTTGGGGGGGTTTTGCAGTCCGGTTTTATGTTAGGTTTGTAGATCAACATAAAATGCCCTGTGCTGGGAGATGAAATGAGTTCATCCATTTAAAGCACCTGAATGCCACCTGGCACATCGTTAAGTTTTTAATAAATGTCTGCTATCATTATCCATCTCTTCTAGCCCTTTTAAATTCTATCTGTCTTCATGGCTATTTGTGTATGTTACCAGAATGCCTCAGGCTTCAGCAGCCAGTGAGTATAAGTGTAGTCCCATCTATTGTCACATAGCAATGACTGTGACCCACTTCCTGACTGTTTTAGAAGAACCAAAGAAAATCACAGTCCTTCTTAATTATCCAAGATTATGTTCATGTTTCCACAATCAACTACCACTTAGAAATCATGTTGCCAATTAGCCTGAGCCCTAACACGTCTTCAGTGATGTCACTTGGAGTTGAAACTCTGCACCCACCAAGAACAGTGCAATCACCTGGGACTGGTGGATCCAGGAAGCTACCATAGCCAATGTTGGTAGAATGGAAACAACTCAGCAACAGAGATTCCTGTGATCACCCTTAGTGAGAAAAAAAGGAAAACACATCTTGTGTGTGACATCTGGGCAGAGAAGAGATCCTCAACAAGGTTGCCCACACACTCTGAGAAGTGCAGTCTTCTGGAAGGTTACAGCTGTCTCCCTGTGCATATACACAAAACTAAAGTAAAATGAGTTGTGTTTCACTATCACATAGTTCTCAGAACTGCCACTCTCCTCCGATTCGTTTGTTAAGGATGACTCCTTGTGATAAACTCCCTTTTCCTCTGTGATAATTTCTTTCCAATAATTCATTTTGTCTCTCTCTGCGGAGTGTCAGGCATATATGTCTGAATGCAAATGGTAGATGGGATTCAAGGGTTTTCCATTTTCCCTGTAAATCAGTGGATATAAATGGATGTATATAAACATTTTTGGAATGATTGAAATTTAAAATACTGACTATGCCAATCTGGGGGAAGTTTATGAAACAACCAGGACTTTCATACATTGTTTGTGAGAATAAAAAATGGCATAGTCATTCTGGAAAACAGTTTGTCAGCTTTTAAAAAGTCAGACACACACTTACCAAATGACCCAGCCATTCCACCCCCTAGTATTTACTCAAGATAAATGAAAGCACATGTTCATATAAATAAAGACTTGTATACAAATGTTCATAGATTTATTTCTAATAGCCAGAAACTGGAAATAACCCAAATTTCCAACAAGTGAATGGATAAACAATTTGTGGAATAATTGTTAGCAATAGAAAAGAGCAAACTATTGATACACATAATGATATATGAGCCTCAGAATAATTATGTTGAGTGAAAATAGTGAAACAAGAAATAGTATGTATAGTGTGATTCCATTTTCATAAAAATATTAGAAATGCCTCTGTAGTGACAGAAAGCAGGTCAGTGTTTTCCTGGGGGTTAGGGAACAGAGTCCAGTAAGAGTGAGAGGAAGGGATTACTAAGGGTATTAGCAAATTTTGGGGGTGATGGATATGTTCATCACCTTGAATGTGATAATGGTTTCATGAATGTCTAGATACATCAAAACTTATCAAATTGTTCTCTTTAAATATGTGTGGTTTGTTGTATGTCCATCAAACCTCAATAAAGCTGTTTTACAAAATAGATACAGAAGGAAAATGTACCATCTAACCATTTTCTCAAGAAGTATCTGAATGCTGTGCCTTCTTACTGAACCAAAATACCCTGTTTAGGCCATTGCCTTGCTAGACTCTGGTGTAGCCATGTGCTCTTAGAGCTATGGCTGTCGCCATGCTTCCTGGCTTTGACCCCCCTCCCCCACCTTGGGGAGGTGAATCTTCTTTCTTCCTTCTCTTTCTCTCTCTAATTTACTTTTAAATAAACTTTTCTTTTTTTAACCTCAAAAAAAAAAAAAGCCAACAAAAAAACCCAAAATACCCTGTTTAATATCCATTACTTAAATTCTTCTTAGGAAACTAGGAGCTGACTCCCTGAGGACAGTTGTGACTTTATTTACTTTTGTGTTCCTATGAAACTTAACATAATATCTTGCAGGCATCACAGGTGCTAAATACCATATATACATATAAAATGAGTGAAGATGAATTAACTAATTAATTGAATAATTATAAATGGTAACAACCTTTCCTCAGTTATTTATGTGTAGCTCTACAATTGCTAACTTTCCTCTCCCCAGGATAAATTAATTCTTTTAACAAGCCAATACCTCTCACTCCAGATTATCAAACAACAAATCTTTTTTTGAAGATTTATGAGTATAAATAAGGGAATTCATAAGATAATCTAAGGAGGTTATTTATTTCTCTTCAAACAGAGCATTGACATGGCCTCTGATGTGTCCTTTCAACACCATTAAAATTTGGTATTGTAGTTCAATACATACCAGAGTCAATTTGTGAAGTTCTTGCCAACATTCAGGAATCTGAATGTAAATGGAAAAGATACGTAATAGAAAAAAACTTTGGACCTGAAGATGAAATCCTGGTGCCTGAATCCAGAATCAGCTACTGTTTTGGTGATAGACTGACTGAACCTGGATAAACTACCTTTTTACTTTCAAGCTTAGTTTTCCAGTCCTGAAAACAAGAGGATGAAGCAAACTTATTCATGGGGCTTTCCTATGTCAACATTCTGTGATTCCAGGAAGGATCTAGTTAGACTGGACCAGAGGTTAAATACACTCTTTTGAGGAGTAGACACAGCGAGATAGTTTGTTGACCGATTAAGTGGAGGAGAAGCGGGTTAAATTTGCAGAGTATTTCTACTCTTAGAAAACTCTAGTGCATTGGTGGAGGAATTCAGAACCCAGCTCTTGTCACTAAAATAAGTTTACTTCTCTTGTTTCATTATACTTTTTCCAAGGAACATAGAACTTTAACTCTGTGTCTCATCTACTTGCTATAGATAAATTGCATAATAGAAAGAGCATGACCATTTTGTTCTGAAGGAAGCATAAGCCACTCATTTTGCAACTTTTCTGCACATGTTTCATATCTAGGGACATTAGGCAAAGATTTGGCATAATCTATGTTCAATCACTGTCAGAAACCAGAATTGCATTTTCCGCCCCGTTTTGACTTGGCAAGAGCCCTTTTTGTGCTAATCCCTGATGGGAGGCAGTCTCCAGAAGAGTGATTGATTGCCAGGTGCAGGTGTGATTAAGCCAGTGCAACTGTGAGTCACTCCAGTCCCACAGTGTAAGATGTAAAGCACACATTTTCTGCGAGGACACTAAGGCTTTCTTTGGCCTTGTGGCTCATGATATAAACAGCCTGAAGTTAAAAATAAATAACAATAGCCTATGTATATACCAAGTTAACTGGACTCCCTCCCTGAAAGCAGAAAGTGGGGGAAATAAATAAATTACTGTCAGGACTCAGGGTCAGAACTTAATTGTAAAAAAAAAAATGAAAGCATAATGGTCATTTTAAAAGACTGCTTTACTAATGGTGCCATTCTCATGCTGTGCTTATTTAGCCAAATCAATGTGATATATGTGTAGCCCAGTTATATCTCAATCTCTTGCTCCAGTCTTTATAGCTTATCTGTGTCTGGGGGAAAAAACTCATTTCTGAAAGTCTTAAATAGTATTCTGAGTGTTTTCTGAAGACTATCAAAAAAGAGAAAAAGAAGAATTGAATGCAATTCAATAGAGTACAGAGCAAAGCGTCTTAAAATCATCTTTACCCATCTGTTCCCTAAAGAGTTTCACTCACTTTTCTCCCAAAGGGAGACAACCCAAAGTTCTGGCTGCTGTACCATCTGGTTGCTGTACCATCTCCAAATCCAAGATCTCTTGTTAGTATGTGATCCTTCCCATCCATTCTGAACATGGCAACCTGCAGTTTGACAATATAAGAAAGCTAAGTTTCTGCCACTCCACCTACTAGCCTACCACAGGAATGGACCAGGGAACAGCATCCAAATGGAAGTTCCCCTACAGGACAAAAATATAGGAAACTCGGGAGTCACTGCTCCATGGTAAGGATGAGATACTGATGGATGAGTCTTGTGAAGAACTCTTGTTTTCTCATGGAGAAAATTCTTAATAAACCTTGGACTCGATTTCTAGGAGGAGTTCCCTGGTCTGTTATTTTCCATGGCCCTTACTTCTCCCATCTGGGTAGTTGGAGGCTTAATGGTTTTCACAGTCAATGCTTTTTAAGTCCAGGCTTGTAGCTTCTTTAAGTGATGCATTTCCCTCAAAAACATAGTAAGTTTCTGATTGGTTTGCTGCCAGTCAGTTTCATGAGCCAATTACTATGCCCAAAGTTTACTTCTAGACACAGTGCTCAAGTCTGCTGTATCTCTTTGCTTCCTTACCCTAAACTGAACTCTCTAAACTTAGCAGAATTTGGAATAATATCTAAAGCAATAAGCTTGAGCAGGACGAGAACATCTTTAATTTGATCTATTCTGTAGGACTGAGGTTTTTCATTAAATTGCTAAATCCTTACAGACTTTTTTTCTCCCCTCAAAGCCTTGCTGGCTGGTGTCTAGAAGCCGCTGACTTTTCAGACCCACGTTTCCAGATGCCTATCACCTTTTATTTCTGCTTTCAAACCAGACAGTCTTTACAGGTACTTGTTTATTCTTTATAATATCTTGCTAAATATACTAACAGACACTGGACTTACAAGTGTACTGGATTTTTCTTACCTATTCCCCTAGAACTAAAGATTTAGAAAATACTTGTCCTGCCTTCTAAGTTACTGAAAGTGACAATATTACCAAAAGTTTTGCCACTCTATAACATGAGTTGTCATCTTTCCAGCCTCTGAATATCTGTTCACTCCTCAGCAGATGCTTGACCACTAAATACAATCCATATTTTTTTAAGTTTTTTTTTTAAATAGCAGATCCCCACTTCTGAAGTCAAAATTTCCAGCTAGTTGTTGGAGAAATAAAACAATCATGCCAACAAAAAGACTGTTCCATAACAGTATATAAAGGAGAGAGGGAGGGAGAGAGAGAGGAAGGGAGAGAAAGAGAAAGAGAGACTGTTATTGGGAAGTATTACAGATTTGCATGCATATAAGGTAGTAGAAAAGTGACTACAAAGTCTGGATGGAATTTCACACAATTTTCTATAGTAAAGCAGTGGAAAGAGAAATCAAAACTTCCTCAAGAGAAAAAGATGTTGGAGCTTATGACAGTCTCTGTTAAACTTCTGAGTGACTCCTCATTCCAGAGGTACAATTTTATATAAATAGATAGTTATCGTTATTCCAAAGGTTAGAATAAAACCTCAGATTTATTATGGCCCCAAGAAACTATTTATAAGGGAGAAAGAGGGAAAGTCTTTCTGTCCTTTATAAACAGAAAAAAACCATTTTCACTTCCCTTTACATTAATTAAGTCTATGATAACAAATAGCCCTAACATAAATAATGGTTTCAAAACAGTAGAAGTTTGTTTCTTGTTAATGTAATAGTCTAAGATAGGTGTTCCTGATCTGTAGGTCAGCTTTCCTCCACACGCTCTTTCAGGGATTCATGCTGACAATGCATCTGCCATCTTCGACCTATGATTGGCAGATCATCTTGGGAATTTCCATCTCAGTTAACCAAACAATGCATGGAGGAGGCATTCCTTCCTCTTAAAAGCCTTAGCCTAGACACCATACCTATCACTTATGTTCACATTCTATTATGCAGTCACATGGCCACACTTAAGAGTCTGGAAAACGTGATCTAACTCTGCCTGGGAAAATTAATTGCCAGAGAGAAGTAATTTGGTAAACAGCTAGCCATGTCAATCATAAGAAATTAGACAAAGCAATAAGAAAGCAAGCTCATAGGACCTGTAGATAAATTAATGAAAAGGCAGTATATATTTTTTGAAAGCAGCATTTATTGAGAGAACAGAAAAGCTCCCACAGTGGGAGGGGACCCAAAGGGGTTGCCCAAAAGGCAGTATTTTTTTTAAATGTTTATTTCCAATTCATGGTGCAGTCTCTCAACACATCTGGTTCACTCCTTTCCAGAATTAGAACCTGGCAACACTTCTGGTAGCAAAAGTGCCTTTTGTGTTGTTTCTTTTGCTCATTTAAAAGTCAGTCTCAGTCAGGATGACCTTGATATTGAATGAGACATTCAAGATTTCTTTTGACCTCACCATGTCTGCTGAGTTCCCTAGAACTTATATTCCTGTAGCAAAGCATTCCTCAATTTCAGTTACCAGCTTCAGCACATGCTTTTTTCTAGTAGGATTTTTAGACTTGAAAATGCCAGCTGCATATATCCAGGCACTCATTCAGTTCTAATGCAAGTGCATTGACAGTAGGGACCTTGTTTGCCTTGGTACAGCAAGAAGCTTCTCAGTCACAGCTACTAAAGCATTTTGTTTGGAGATATGAATGGCCCGAATGTATTCTATCAGATCCATAGCTTCCCCCTTTCCCACTTGTATTAACCATGTCTCTTTATTTTCTGTATTTTTATGCTTTGACATCTGGGGCCTTTCTGACTCTGGAGGGACTACAGATCCCATGGTTAGCCAATTCATAGAGATAGTAAACAAGCCACTCAGGAGTGTGCCTTCCAAATGCAGACCAACCAACCCAGAACCCACACCCCAACCACTTTCTTATTGAGTTCTCATATTGCAGCTCTCTATTCACCTGCCTATATCACTCCAGGGTCAGTGTGTTAGTCAGAGCTTTCCAGAAACAGAACCAAGAGGATGTATGTATACTGATGTTCCTCAACTTACAGGGTGATCACATCCTGATAAAACCATTATAAGTTGAAAATATCATAAGTCAAAATACCTTTAATACACCTAGCCTACTGAATATTATAGCTTAGCCTAGCCTACCTTCAACATGCTCAGAACACTTACATTTACCTCTATTTGGGCAAAATGACCTAACACAAAGCCTATTTTAAAATAGTGTTAAATATATCATGTCATTTTTTGAATACTGTACTGAACATGAAAAGCATAATGGTTGGATGGAGTACTCAAAGTATAGTTTCTATTAAATACATATTATTTTCACATTATTGTAAAGCTGAAAAATTGTAATTCGAACTATTTTAAGTTGGGTGGAAAACATCTTATATATAGTGAGAGATTTCTTTGGGCTTTGTTTTTGTTTTGAGACAGGATTTTACTCTGTCACCAAGGCTGGATTACAGTGGTATGTTCACAACTCACTGTAGCCTCAAACTCCTGGGTTCAAGTGATCCTCCTGCCTCAGCAGTTTGTTTAGCTGGGACTACAGGCATGTGCCACCATGCCTGGCTAATTTTTCTATTTTTTGCAGAGACGAGGTCTCACTATGTTGTCCAGGCTGGTCTTGACCTCTTGCCCTTATGTGATCCTCCTGCCTCAGCCTCCTAAATTGATGAGATTACAGGTGCAAGCCACCATGCCTGGTCTGAGAAAAATTTATTTTAAGGATTTGGTTCATTAATTGTAAAAGCTTGATAAATTCAGAGTCTTCAGGTTAGGCCAGCAAGTAGGAGACCCAGGAAAGTGTTATAATTAGAGTACAAATGTGGTCTGCTATCAGAATTCCTTCTTGCTCAAGGGGAGATCAGTCTTTATTCTACTGAGGCCTTCATCTGATTGTATGAGGCCCACCCACAAGATGGAGAGTTTTCTGCTTTATTTAAAGTCCACCAATTTAAATGTTAGCTTCATGCAATAAACACTGTTACAAAAACACGCAGAATAATGTTTGACTAAATACCCAAGCATCATGGCCTAGCCAAGGTGATGCATAAAATTAACCACCTCAGCCAGGTATCAGATAACTAGGGACAGCTCCTGTACTCCAGAGCTCACTGAAAGTATTCAAATTAGCCACTCCTAAAGCTGCTTACTCTGACTCACTCATTCATTTCTTCCCACAGAAACCACAGCAAAGGGTCGTGCCTACTTTTTTCCCCACTTCCTTTGTCCCCGATGGATCCCAGTGCTTCCTTCTGTGACCATTTTCCTGTGTAACATGCTATCCTGCCTGTTTTTAGAGATCTGTGAGTATAACAAACTGCTGTCTTTATGACAGTCAAATCCGTGTCTCACCATACCTAATCATAACAAATCCTGGTTAGCCTTAAAACATCATTAAATATGGTGCTTTGGGTATTTTTTTCCTACACTAGAAATTTTATCACTGGAAAACCATCTCAGATTTTGGAATTAAGTCATCATTTCTAGTACAGGTTGAATGGTTTTTGCTCACTTACGCTAATGTGTTAGCTCTTGCCTTTGAGCTGCATATCTTCTTGTTGACAAAGTAGTGGTATCTAGTACCCAAAGTATGAGGGCAAAAACAACCATTGCATTCTTCTCCTTCTCCAAGAAGAATTACACTCTGAGTCCTAAACATAACCCTATTCAATCTTGATGCCATCTTGAAGCCTCCAATCCCTGCACCTTTCAAATCTAATAAGTTAATTCAAGCTATTTGGAGGTAGTATTCAGACCTCATCCTTACCCCTTCTAATCCAAAGCATTTTTTGTTTGCTTGTTTGTTTATAGATATGGACTCTCACTATGTCACTCAGGCTGGAGTGCAGTGACTATTCACAAAAGCAATCATAGTTGGTAAGTGTCACTTATTTAAGTTAAGTATTCCACGGGTAATTCAGAATATTGGCAGGACAATGTTGGTTGCTACACTTGAACTTGAATAGGTGAACTTTACCAACTCAGTACATCAGCTCTTTGTATCTCTTCAGTGCTTTTTGAAAACTCAGAATATGTGTTGTCTTTCCATATTATCAATTGAATTATATCTTGGTCATTCTCTGCTTACTGCCATCCACCTAGCTACCTTTCAATGTTGGTTTTCCACTTTTCTATGCCCTGCCCCATGTCCCAGGAAATTATGACTGCACAACCTAACCTTCCTTGCTACTGTTTGTCTTCAGCCAGTGGAAGGCACTAGCAGGAGAGATTGGTTGGCTATTTCTCCTCCCAAATCTCCTTAATCACCAAAATTAAGGAGGGTTGCTGCATGTTTTCAAAACTCTAGTTTCTGGAGGGTGGCCCCTTGTCTAAGGTTTTAGTTCTCAGTAGGTTCCAGTAAAAGTAGTTACTCTTCTTATTCTGTCAGCCCTGGGGATTGGTAACAGCACTGATGGTAAAGACTTGTCATTGTTGCTGGTCTCCGGGTTCCTCACCTTTACTTGGTTATATCCTTAACCTGACCCACATCTCTGGAAGTAGTCCCTTCATTAAAATTTATTCATTTGAAACATCTGGGTGAATCATGCTCTCTGACTCAAACAGAACCTTTGCCATGTACAATAGTTGTGACAAGCCTGGTGAAAGAAAAAAAAAAAAAAACAGCTCTAACCATGAGGGAACTGGCCTAACACAGCTAAGCCTCACTGTTGTTACAAGCAGGGCTGGTGTCCCTAGCTAGGCCGTGTTTTCTTCCATTGGACACAAAAAAATCTCACAGAATGCTAACATCAGATAAGGTCACTCTGTGACCATAGTAAAGTGAGACTAAACAAGAACACTTAATGATGTTTTTCTAAGCACAGACATAAAGCAAAATCTTCATGCAAACTGCCAAATACCAAACATCCCCCTCCCCTGGCTAATATGAATGACTGTTGCTTGTATGTCAATTACAACTTTAGCCTTACTTTAGTCTTCCTTCCATCTAGATAGCATTTAATTAAATACACAAACATAGAATTGTTTCCTAAGACCCTTTTCATAAATGCCTAATCAAAACTCATAAGTCCATTCTAAATTCCCCATGATGGCAGTCTCCTTCAGCTCAACAAGTGATAAGAAAAATTTGTTCAACTACAGGTGTGTTTCTGGAAGTCTTTTCCATTGACACAGGAAATGCCTTGTGTCAGATGCCCTCAGTTCTTTGATTCAAATTATTCTTATCTTTGTTCCAAGAACAGTGGTAAGCAGAAAACTCATTACAAGTGTCCTCAAACTAGGACATACCTCAGGAAGCCTTTTTCTGAACAACTCTGTAGTCATCTAGCCCACCCTGGTTCTGGGAAAGCAAGACAATCCATATCAGGCCATCACTGTATATATGCATAACAATGCCTGGTGGAAATCACAGCCACCCAGAGGCAACTCACCTAGGAGATGTAACACTCTACCAACATATCAGGCCATCAAGCTTATTAAAAGCCTGAAACATTATCTTAGTTTCTTCTGGTAGCTCATGTGGGCATGTTTTAAAAATACGCAAGTATTTGGAACAGTTAATCTTGGATTGGAGATGGCCCAGAGAGGACTAAATATCTACTGCATTTTCTCTAACCTAAAACATCCTGGGATACTATCAAAAAGATACATTTGGGGACTAGGGAAGATGGCAGGGAGCCAGTTGGACTACACAAGTCCCAATGTGAGGGAGTGAATGAATGGAACATTTTGCGTACATGTCTGTACGTGGACATGTGAGTTGCTGACTGAGTGGGGACTTGGGAACAAGAGGCCAGGGCTCTCCTGCTGAAGCAGCTAGTACCACAGCTGCTCTGCTTGGTCCCTAGTGTTTCCCAGAGCACAGAACCTGAGCAACATTTTTTTAAAAATCAGCAAAGCCCTTCCTGGGAAGAAGCTGCCAGGAGTGACTGTCAGCTCCAGGCTCTACCTTACCACCACAGTGCCTGGCAGGACATTGGGCAAGGGCTGCGGAGGGAGCACAGTGAGGGAACCCAGAGGCAGAGCCCCACTGGAAAAGATGAAAGAGGCACCCTGCCACCATCTTGAAAACTGGGCAGGAAAATGCTCCTGCTTGCTCACCACTGACCGGCAGACTCGATCTCTGTGAATGGTGGACTAACTACTCAGAGGCTGATCGTGACGGAGGGAATGTCCCAAAAGCACAGTCTCTGGAGGAACAGGACAAGTGCTGAGTCTCAGGTGCTCCACCCCCTACCCTGATTCAGCCATGGGACAACGAGTGTGACTAGAAAAGGATGAGGAAGACCCCCAAAGAGATCATCAGTGAGTCCGGGGCTGACCCAACCCCTCCTTCCCAGCAAACCTCTGAATGTCAGACCCACATACCTGGAGCACGACTGGGAGGGACGAATTCAGGCTGAGCCTGGACATCAACCGTATTAGAAGGATTCTACCCAAGGATAAGCCTGGCTGGTGTGCCCCCTCACCAGTACCTGGGGAAGAGATAATCCTGAACCATAGGCCACAGCTTCACAGGAGAACGGCTTACCAGTGAGCAGCTGAGAGGAACAACTACAGAAACTGCCACAAGAGAGCAGGTTTTTGTTTAATTCTTATTTTCTCTTTTCTCCTTTGTGCATGAATGTGTACGTGAGGGTTTGATCTGCATTCCCTGTCTTTTGTTCTTTCTTCTTTCATTCTTTTTTGTTTTCTGTTTATGTGTGTACATGAATGACTGAATGTTCATCATTCAGGTTTTTTTGTTTGTTCTTCTCTTTTTTAGTTTAATGTGTGTGTGAATGTATGTGTGAGGGTTTGATTTGAAGTCCTTTTTTTTCCTCTCTTCTCTTTTTTCTTCTGTCATTTTGTGTTGGGCATGAGTATGTGTGTGTGTTCAGTCTTCTGGTTTTTTGGGAGGGTTTGTTTCATTTTTTTTGTTTTGCTTTTATTTGTCCAGTTTGTTTTGGTTTTTGCTTGTATGTGTGTGTGTATGTATGTGTGTGTGTGTGTGTGTGTGTGTGTGTTGTTTTTTGCTTTGGTTTCTGCTTTTGTTTTTCTGTGTTTTTTTTCTTCTTATTTTTTTATATCTTTGTCTTATTTCATTGTACTTTTCTCTGTTCTCCTCTTTGCTGGTACTGTATCTTGGACTGAGGGGATATACATATGTACCTATTGCATCATCTTATAGAGTGGTGGTGGGGAATGGGTCTCAGGAAACCCATACCACAATCAGTGAATATTGTGATTTGCAAGTCATTTCTGAATCCTAACTCCTCATTCTTCACCTTATTTGACTCTCAAAACTACAAGAGGCAGCAAAGTTTCCCACCTACAGCCCTGTTTTGAAATAGAACAAATTCAGAGCCCTGATCAGGGAAGGTGAGAGAGCTGGGCAAATGTCAGAAGTGAAAGTCTCTTCCACTGCAACTGAATAATGGAATTAAAGAGAAAAGAAAGAGATCTGACACATGTCAGGCAAAACCAGTGGAAGAACACAGGTAATTCCCAGTGTAACAAAGAGAAAATGTCAAAATGTCAGACCTCAGAGTTCACACAACGGAAGTCACCAACTACTGGTCCCAGAATACAACAAGATGACAAGCATGGAAAGCAGAATTAATCAAGCAGAAGAATCTTAGAACTTGAAGACCAAAACATGGAACTAACCCAATCTCTAAATAACATAGAAAGAAAACTCAGAAAGAAAGAACAAAGCCTCTAAGATATGTGTGATTATATCAAGAGACCAAGGCTATGCCTGATTGGTATCTCAGAAGATAAAAGGGAAAGAGAGAACACCTGGGAGCAAGTATTCCAGGTGATTATCCAAGAAATCTTTCTCCATCTCACCAGAAATGTGAACAACTAAACACAAGAAATATAGAAAACCCCCAAAAGACATCAAATAAGAAGACCAACCCTTAGACACATAGTAATTTTTCTACTCAAGGTAGGTACAAAAGAAAAAATACTAAAGGCAGCAAGAGATAAAGGTCAGACTATCTACTGGGGGAAAACAATCAGAATAGCAACAGTCCTATTGACAGAAACACTACAAGCTAGAAGGGGTTGGAGCCTAAAATTCAAAGTCCTCAAAGACAAACAATTTCAACCAAGAATTTCCAACCCAGTCAAGCTCAGTTTCATCAGCAATGGAGAATTAAAATCCTTTGCAGACATCCAATCACTAAGAGATTATGCAACTTCCAGACCAGCTCTACAGGAGACACTTAAAAAGCACAGAAGAAAGAAAAAAAAAAATGACCATGAACTTTCCAAGAGAACAGGAAAACATAGAATTAACAGAGAATACATTGTGACTGCAAACTTGAAAACACATACATTCATCAATCCAAAAGTTAAAAGAAAACAAACAAAAAACTTAATAAACCTCATGATGGGGACAAACAATCACATTTCAATAATCAACCTGAATGTGAATAAACCATATGCGCCACTGAAAAGACACAAAAGACAAACTGGATTAAATCATGACCCAATAATTTGCTGCATCCAGGAAACACATCTCATCCCAAAGGCCCCACACAGACTCAAACTTAGAGAATGGAAAACAAATTTATAAACAAATGGATCACAAAACAAGTCAGGAGCAATGATGTTAATATCAGACAAAACAACATTAAAGCTATCTAAAATTTAAAATAGATATAGAAGGACACTAGATAATGATAAAAAGTTCAATCCATCAGCAAGAAATATCCATCCTAATAATATATTCACCCAACACAGGAACAACAGCCTGTATAAGACAACTACTAAGTAAACTTTTAAAAAGATGTTGGCCAGGCTCAGTGGCTCAAACTGTAATCCCATCACTTTGGGAGGCCAAGGCAAGTGGATTGCCTAAGCCTGAAGGTTCAAGACCAGCCTGGGCAACATGGTGAGACCTCGTCTCAACAATAAATTAAAAAATTAACCGGGAATGGTAGCACATGCCTGTAGTTCTGGCTACTTGGAAGGCTGAGGCAGAAGGATTGCAGGAGCCCAGCAGGTCAATGCTGGGGTGGCTGTGAGTGTGCCATGATGCTCCAGCCTGGGTGACAGAGTGAGACTCCAACTCAAAAAAAAAAAAAAAGGATATTGACTCTAACACTATTATAACAGGGAAACTAAATATTCCACTAACAACCCTAGATAGATCATTGAGGCAGAAAATCAACAGAGATCAAGAACCTCAACTTGACACTTGACCAAATGGACTTAATAGATACCTACAGAACACTCCACCCAACAACCACAGAATATGTATTCTCATCCCCACATGTAATGTACTCCAAGATCGATCACATCCTTGGCCATAAATCAAGCATAAACATATTTCATAAAATCAGAATACTGCATGCACCTTCTCATACCATAGTGGGATAAAAATAAATATCAAGACCAACAAAATCTCCCCCCAAACCCACAAAAACCTGGACACTAAACAGTATGATGCTGAAAGACTACTGGGTCAATACAGAAATTAAAACAGAAATTAAAAGATTCCTGGAAACAAATGAAAATGAAGAAATATCTTACCAAACCTCTGGGAAGTCATGAAATCAGTTCTAAGAGGGGAATTTATATGTCTACAAACACACATCAAGAAAATGGAAAGAACACAAATTAACAGCTTAACAAATCACCTATGGGAGCTTGAAAGACAAGACCAACAAGACCCTAACTTTAGCAGAAGAATCCAGATCATCAAAGTAAAAGCCCAAATACGAGACATAGAAGACAAAAATATCCTAGAAAAGATCAACAAAACAAAAAGCTGGTTCTTTGAAAGAATTAACAAGATTGATGGACCCCTAGCCAGAATGACCAAGAAAAAAAGTCCAAATAGAAATACAAAAGATCAAGTCACAACTGAACACGAAGAAATACAAAAGATCAGAGATTACTGTGCATACTTGTATGGAAATAAACTAGATAACCTAAATAATATGAAGGGCTTTCTAACACCCCTCCACCTCTCAAGGTTGAAACAAGAAGACATTGAGACACTAAATAGACCAACAACAACCTAGGACATTGACTCCATCATAAAAAAAAAATACCTACAAATAAAAAGCCCTGGACATGAAGGCTTTTCAGCAGAATTCTACAAAACATACAAGGAGGAACTGACACCAAACCCATTGAAAATATTCCAGGCAATTGAGAAAGATGTAATTCTCCCCAAATCATTTTATGAAGCTAACATCACACTGAAACCCAAACCAGGTAAAACTTCAACATAAAAAGAGAACTACAGGCCAATATCCCTTCTGAACATGCATTCAAAAATTCTCAGCAAGATCCTAGCAAATCAGATCCAACAACAAATCTCAAAAATCATCCACCATGACCAAGTAGGCTTTATCACCAGTATGCAGGGCTGGTTAAATATCTGCAAGGCCATAAATGTAATTAAATACATCAACAGATATAAAAACAAGAACCACATGTTTATGTCATTAGATGCAGAAAAAGCTTTTGATAAGATTCAGCATCCTTCTTGATAAAAATCCTCAAACACCTATAGAAGAAAAATACCTCAAAATAGTAAGCACCATCTACAATAAACCTACAGTCAGCATATTGCTAAATGGAAAGAAACTGGGAAAATCCCCTGCAAACTAAACAAGACAAAGCTGCTCACTCTCTCCCCTCTTGTTCAACATTGTCTTGGAAGTCCTAGCTACAGCAATTAGACAAGAGAAGGAAATCAGGGGTATCCAAATAGGAAAAAGAGGAAGTCAAGTTATCCCTCTTTGCTGATGATATGATCCTGTATCTCAAAAATCCAAGAGAACCTGTCAAAAACCTGCTTGCAATGATAAAGACTTTGGCAAAGTCTTGGGACACAAAATAAATGTGCAAAAGACAGTTGCATTCTTATACACCAACAACAATCAGGCAGGGACCAAATAAAAAGCGCAATCCTATTCACAATAGCCACCAAAAAACTGAAATACCTTGGCATCTCCCTTACCAGAGAAGTGAAAGACTTTTACAATGAAAACTACAAAACACTGCTCAAAGAAACCCAAAAAGACACAAACAAGTGAAAAAATATTCCATGCTCATGAATAGGAATAATCATTGTTAAGATGTCCATCCTACCAAAGGCAATCTACAGATTCAACACAATACCCATTAAGTTACCAACATCATTCTTCTCAGACCTAGAAATGACAATATAGAAATTCATATGGAAACATAAATGATCACGAATAGCAAAAACAATCCTTAGCAAAAGAAACAAAGCAGGAGGTATCACACTTCCAGACTTCAAACTTTACTATAAGGCTACAGTAATCAAAACAGCCTGGTATTGGTACAAGAACAGGCATATAGACCAATTGAACAGGATAGAGATTTGGGAAGCAAAGTCTTAATTCCTCAACCAACTGACAAAGCCTCCAACAACAAACACTGGCAAG